>PITA01015739.1:0-48965 GCA_004023965.1 Spilogale gracilis | reverse complement strand
TTAATGTATTGTTGGATCCTGTTAGCAAGGATCTTGTTGAGAATCTTGGCATCCGTATTCATCAGCAATATTGGTCTGAAGTTCTCCTTTTTGATGGGGTCTTTGTCTGGTTTGGGGATTAGAGTGATGCTGGCTTCATAGAAAGAGTCTGGAAGTTTTCCTTCCGTTTCTATTTTTTGAAAGAGCTTCAGGAGAATAGATGTTATTTCTTCTTTGAATGTTTGGTAGAATTCCCCAGGGAATCTGTCTGGGCCTGGACTCTTGTTTTGGGGGAGGTTTTTGATCACTGCTTTAATCTCATTACTAGATATAGGTCTATTCAGATTGTCAATGTCTTCCTGTTTCAGTCTTGGTAGTTTATAGGTTTCTAGGAATGTATCCATCTCTTCTAGGTTGTTAAACATATTGGCATATAGTTGTTGATAGTAATTTTTGATGATTGTTTCTATTTCCTTGGTGTTAGTCATGATCTCTCCCCTTTCATTCATGATTTTATTAATTTGCGTCTTCTCCCTTTTCTTTTGGTTTAGTTTGGCCAATGGTTTATCAATCTTATTGATTCTTTCAAAGAACCAGCTTCTAGTTTCGTTGATGCGTTCTACTGTATCTCTAGTTTCTGATTTATTCATCTCTGCTCTAATCCTTATTATTTCCCGCCTTGTGTGGGGGTTGGTTTAACTTTTTGTTGATTTTCCAGTTCTTTAAGGTGTAATGAGAGTTGGTGTATTCGGAATTTTTCAATTTTTTTGAGTGAGGCTTGGGTGGCTATGAATTTCCCCCTTAGGATAGCCTTTGCTGTATTCTATAGGTTTTGGATCGACGTATCTTCATTCTCATTGGTTTCCATGACGTGTTTCAGTTCTTCTTTGATTTCTTGGTTGATCCACATATTCTTGAGTAGGATCGTCTTTAGCTTCCAAGTGTTTGATTTTCTCCTGAACTTTTTATGGTGATTGAGTTCCAGTTTCATGGCATTGTGGTCAGAGAATATGCAGGGAATAATTTCAATTTCTGGTATCGGTTGAGCCCTGATTTGTGACCTAGTATGTGGTCTATTCTGGAGAAAGTTCCATGTGCACTCGAGAAGAATGAGTATTCTGCCGTTTTAGGGCAAAATGTTCTGAATATATCTATGAGATCCAGCTGGTCCAATGTGTCATTCAAGGCTCTTGATTCTTTGTTGATTTTCTGTTTAGATAATCTGTCCATTGCTGAGAGTGGTGTGTTAAGATCTCCTACGATTAATGTATTTGAATCAATATGATTCTTTATTTTGTTTTACAGTTGGCTTATGTAGTTGGCTTCTCCCATGTTAGGGGCATAAATTTTTACAATTGTTAGATCTTCTTGATGTATAGACCCTTTAAGAATGATGTAGTGTCCTTCTGTGTCTTTGACTACAGTCTTTAGACTAAAATCCAATTTGTCTGATATGAGAATTGTTACCCCGGCTTTCTTTTGGGTTCCATTGGCATGAAAGATGGTCTTCCATCCCCTCACTTTCAATCTGGAAGTGTCTTTTGATTCAAGATGAGTCTCTTGTAAACAGCATATGGATGGGTCCTGTCGTTTTATCCAGTCTGTAACCCTGTGTCTTTTTATTGGGGCATTTAGGCCGTTTACATTGAGGGTGATTATTGATAGATATATTTGTATTGACATCATGTTGCCTATGGAGTTCGTGTTTCTATAGATTACCTCTGTATATTTCTTTTTTGTGTCACACTTGGGTTCGTTTCTCCTCTATAGAACCCCTCTTAGTATTTCTCGTAGTGCTGGCTTAGTGGTTGCATAATCTTTTAGACCTTGGCGGTCTTGGAATCTCTTTATTTCTCCTTCCATTTTGAAAGTCAACCTTGCTGGATACATTATCCTTGGTTGCATATTTTTGTCATGTAACTTCCTGAATATGTCTTGCCAGCCCTTTCTGGCTTGCCAGGTTTCTGTGGAAAGGTCTGATGTTATTCTGATGGTCCTCCCTCTATAGGTAAGGGATCTCTTTCTCCTAGCTGCCCCTAAGACATATTCTTTGGTTTTATGATTCGAGAATTTTACTATTATGTACCTGGAGGTTTTTCTGGCCTCATTGATCTTGGGGGGTGTCCTCTCTACTTCTAGGACACGTAAATTTGTTTCATTCCTCAGATTTGGGAAATTTTCATCCATGATTTGTTCAACAATATTTTCTAGGCTTCTCTCTCTCTCAATTCCTTCAGGGATTCCAATAATTCTGATATTGGAGCATTTCATGGCATCATTCATTTCCCTTATTCTGTTTTCTTGGGATTTTATCTGTTTGCTCCAAGACTTCTCTTGCTCCTCCTTCTTAATCCATCTGTCTTCTAAATCACTGATATGATCTTCAGCTTCACTTACTCTGGCTGTTAGCATATTTAAATTAGATTGCATCTCATCTAAAGCCTTTCTAATCTCAGCTTTCACTTCTGTTACTATGGCTTCCACTTTGAAACTAATGTTCTTTTCTAAATTGACTATTGCTTGGACTATTGCTGCCCTGAATTCCATTTCTGTCATATTGTTTATGTTCATTTCCAGTAATTCTGTGACCAAGGTTGCAATCTCAGGGTTCTTTCTCTGTTGGGTGTTCCTTCTCCGAGTCATTGTGGCGAGGAGTGGTTGAGGGGTGTATGTCTAAATATATCAGCCACTATCTAGGTGGTTAGTCGTTGGAAGATTTTGGAGCAACCAGAGTTCACCACCGGAAAGGGAGGAGAAAGAAAAAAGAAAACGGAAGAGAGGAAGCAAGAAAAGAAACCCCTGCCAGAGCGGGGCCCAGTAGTAGGATTTATATGGTGCAAAACTGTTACAGGGTAAAGAAAAGGGTTATCAAGAGTAAATGAAGAGATCAAAAAGCAAAGCCCAACTTATATGACCCCCAAGACCAGTATTTATATAATATAAAAGCAAAGACAATTACACAAACACACTGACAAACTAGAATGGGAAGGTGACGGCAGACACTCCTTGTGGGCAAGGAATGCGTTTCAGATGCTCCCAAGTTTGTCTTGTTATTATTGTTGGAGGAGCCCACTTTCAAAACATATAGGGAGATTAGAACTGGTTGTATATTGGGGTAGTATTGAATAGGGATGTGGGATTGACTTGAAGCTTATATCTACATGTACATGTAAAAGAGAGAATAAAGGAAAGAGGAGAGAAGAAAGGGAAAAACAGAGAAAGCGAACAGGGAAACAAGAGGCAACAACAAAAGCAGAAAATACAGGAATGTGTTTTAAAAAATTTCAGGGTAAAAAAGAAAAAAAATGTTATGGGGTGTTGTATTGGGTATCACGTTGTGATAAGAAGGGGGTTAAAAATTGAAAGAAGAAAAACTGTGAGTATGTATATTTAAGCTTAAAGTGGAAGCTTTAAAAGTAAAAATAGAAAAAAGTTTAAAAAAGTAAGTAAGGTGGAAAACTGTATCAATGAGCTGTAGGGCTTTTGGTACTTGTAGTCAGTGCCAGGAGTTTAATAAATTGCGTTTCCCTCGATTTGGGGTTTTGCATTGGAGTGTTGTCCTCCTGAGATTCTGGCTTGCTTTCTGGGGGCGGGGCCTGCCACTCTTTTCAGTCCTTCTACCTGGCCTGCGTCTCTCCGCCCCCTTGCTAGAGGCTGGTCTAATGGTAACCAGGTTATCAGGTTACAATTCTCTGGTAGCGGAGTGTTGTTCTTTGATGTCTTTTTTCAGCTGCTGAGGAAGTCAGGTCAGAGCAAGATGTCTGCGCCCAGACCTCCCTCCCAGAGAGAGCCTCTACACAGGGAGGGGCTCTTTCCAGCCTTCCGGTTGGCAGCCTGTCACAGCCGGGCTGGTGCAGACGTTGTATTGATTTCTGCCCCCGCCCCCACTTGTTGCTTCACTCCCGCACCTCAAAGCCACAACTCCTTTTGGATCGCGCGACTTTGTCTGTGCCCTGAGACCCGCGGCCTCTCCGCTCCCACGCAAGTCTGTAAAATCGCCTTCCCTGGGGGGTCCGCGACCGGCCCATGCGGTGGAGAGAAACAGGAGAGAAAGGCAGTGGCGTAAAAATAGAATCCACGCCTGCCACTCTCATGGCCACTGCGGCAGCCGCGGCGGAAAAAATTTTTTAAAAAGTCTCCTTGCCTTGCCGCAGGCTCCGCTGTGTTCCAGTTTCTGTCTCGCCCCGATTCAGACCGTAATCTGCTGTTATTCCTCACTCACAGAGCACTTTCATTTTGGGGTATTTGCTTTCAATGGTTCAGCTCTGTGGGCTTCCTCCCCCACACTCCTGTCTCGGGGGGCAAGCCTCCGTTCCCTCTTACTTGTTTCTACCATTTTACTGATGGTCCTTGTCTCCCGTGGTGATCCAGAAGTGCGAAATACCACATTTCAGGCTGATTTCATGGGTGTTCACAGTGGTCCTGTAGTGGTTTTTTTTGCTGGAATTCAGCTCTCTTCAGGGAACTCCCCGAAATGTGGTCACCTGGCCTTCCACCATCTTGACTTCCCGCATATAGAAATGTAAAGTCCCGAGACCATGAAACTCTTAAAAGAATTGCACTGGAATAAAGATCCTGACATGGGTCTTGGTAATGAATTTTTAGATATGACACTGCTGTTGGAATGTGCCATTCATGTCGCGGGGAGGAGAGTCCCTGATGAGCACCACGTCGCAGATCCCAGGTGCCTGCGGGAGCCGGGCTAGCGCATGACCCAAGCCTGGAAGACCCAAGAGCACGCCGCGTGCACTCGGAGCACAGCGCTGTGCGGGAGGTGTCTGGGGCGCGTGTCCCCCACTGTCTGTGTGGTGCGATCCCGGGCGGCCTCGGCCCTTTAATGACGTTTCTTAACTGAACTAGCAGCAGCACTAGGAGCTTTACAAGGACTAGTGGATGTCACATACACAGATGACTTAATTGGTATTTGTTGGCTTTTAACATACTGTTATAGTCAGTGTATACAAAGACTCATCAGAGAGATAATGGAGGACATCCTTCTGTTTGCAACATACCATCTTACCACATGACTCTCAAGATCTGGTGGCCAGTCTTAACACATTGTAATCATAGGTATGGTTAATACCCCAATGAGTATGAGAGATACTACTAATACTTTAGCAGCTGAATACCAGGCAAACTTCCCTACACCACAAAACCAGCCCATACTTAAATCCAGTTTTTCAAATCATGCCCCAACCATACCAGGATTGCCTGAACACATACCAGACTATATCTTATCCAATGCTCTTACCCCTTTCTCAAAATTGATCACTTATGGGGTAGCTGGGTGGCTCAGTTAGTTAAGCATCTGCCTTGAGCTCAGGTCATGAAATTGAGGTCCTGGGATCAAGACTGACATCAAGCTCTCTGCTCAGTAGGGATTCTGCTTGTCCTTCTCCCTCCGCCCCTCCTCCTGCTTGTTCTCCCTCTCCAATAAATTCTTTAAAAACATTGATCACTGGGGTGCCTGGGTGGCTCAGTTGGTTAAGCAACTGCCTTCAGCTCAGGTCATGATCTCGGAGACCCAGGATTGAGCCCCACATCGGGCTCCCTGCTCGGCGGGAAGCCTGCTTCTCCCTCTCTCACTCCCCCTGCTTGTGTTCCACCTCTGGCTGTGTTTCTCTCTGTCAAATAAATAAAAAAAACTTAAAAAAAACATTGATCACTTACATGCTTACTTCTACAAGAGCTCAAAAGGCAGCTTTAAGACACTTTTTAAAAAAATTATTTATTTATTTATTCATGAGAGAGAGAGAGAGATGCAGAGGGGGAAGCAGGTTCCCTGAAGGACTTGATCCCGAGACCCTGGGATCATGACCTGAGCCTGAAGACAGACGCTTAACCGACTGAGCCACCCAGGCATGCAAGACACTTTTGCACTTATACCAATGATACTAAGGTTTATCAACAAAATTTCTACTCCAACTTATAAACTACACACCTTTACCAAGCCATATAAAAAATAAATCACACACTAGATAAATGCTGACAAAATTATGCTCATTCAATGTAGCCTTTAATGTCTCAAACCAGTATACTACTCACATTATAAACAAGAAAATTTTAAATAAAAACATGGAATTAACCACATCCATTAAATCAAAAGACGTTAGTACCATTTTTTGGAGAGGTATTGAGTTTTATAAGTTCTTCATGTATTTTGGACACTAATCCTTTATCAGAGATAAGTCATTTACAAATATCTTCTCCCATTCCATAGGCTGCCTTTTAGTTTTGTTCATTGTTTCCTTCACTTTGAGGAAGGTTTTAATCTTGATGAAGTCCCAATAGTTCATTTTTGCTTTTGTTTGCCTTGCTTCAGCAGACATGTTTAGTAAGAGGTTTCTATGGCCAACGTCAAAGAGGTTGCTGCTTGTGTTCTCCTCTAGGAGTTTAATGGATTCCTGTCTCACATTTAGGTGTATCATCCACTTGGATTTATTTTTGTGTATGGTGTAAGGAAACATTCCAATTTAATTCTTCTGCATGTGCCTGTCCATTTTCCCAATACCATTTGTTGAAGAGACTGTCTTTTTCCCATTGGATATTCTTTCCTGCTTTGTTGAAGATTAGTTGACCATAGAATCGAGGGGCCATTTTTGGGCTCTCTATTCTGTTCCATCGATCTATGTGTCTGTTTGTGCGCCAGTACCACACTGTTTTGACAATTACAGCTTTGAAACAGAGCTTGAAATCTGGAATTGTGATGCCCCCATCTTTGGTTTTCTTTTTCATCATTCCTCTGGCTATTCTGGGTCTTTTCTGATTCCATACAAATTTTAGGATTATCCATGCTAGCTCTGTGAAAAATGCTGCTGATATTTTGATAGGGATTGCACTAAATGTGTAGATGGCTTTGGGTAGATAGATATATTAACAATATTTCTTCTTCCAGTCCAAGAACATGGAATGTCTTTCCATTTCTTTTCATTGTCTTTAATTTCTTTCATTAGTGTTTTATAATTTCCAGAATAAAGATCTTTCACCTCTTTGGTTAGGTTTATTCCTAGGTATCTAATGGTTTTTAGTGCAATTGTGAATAGGCTTGAGTCCTTAATTTCTCTTCCTGCCACTTCATTCCTGATATATAGAAATGCAACAGGCTTCTGTACATTGATTTTGTATCCTCTGACTTTATTGAATTCATGTATCAGTTCTTGCAGTTTCTTTGGTGGAGTCTTTTGGGTTTTCTATATAGAGTATCATGTCATCTGCAAATAGTGAACATTTTACTTCTTCCTTGCTGATTTGGATGACTTTTTATTTGCTTTTATTGTCTGATTGCTGTGGCTAGGAACTCCAATACTATTTTAAGTAATCATGGTGAGAGTGGACACCCATGTTTTGTACCTGACTGAATATTCCAATTAAAAATGGGCAGAAGACTTTAATAGACATTTTTCCAAAGAAGACATATGGTCAGGGCACCTCGGTGGCTCAGTTGGTTAAGCATCTGCCTTTGGCTCAGGTCATGATCCCAGGGTCCTGGGATGAAGCCCCACATTGGGCTCTCTGCTCCTTGGCGAGCCTGCTTCTCCCTCTCCCTCTGCCTGTGGCTCCCCTTGCTTGTGTCTTCTCTCTATCAAATAAAGAAATAAAATCCTAAAAGAAAAGACATATGACCAACAGACATATGAAAAATGCTCAACATCACTCATATTCAGGGAAATACAAATCAAAATTACAATAAGACATGACCTCACACCTGTCAGAACAGTCTAAAATCAACAACACAAGAAACAACAGTTGACAAGGATGTGAGGTGAGAGGCACCCTCTTGCACTGTTGATGGGGATGCAAACTGGTGCAGGATGGAGGTTCCTCAAAAAGTTGAACATAGAGCTACCTTATGATCTAGCAATTGCTCTACTAGGTATTTACTCAAAGAATACAAAAATACTAATTTGAAGGGATACATGCACCCCGATGTTTATAAGCAGCATTATCCACAGTAGTCAAATTATGGAAACAGCCCAAGTGTCCATCAACTGATGAATGGATAAAGATGTGGTGTGTGTATATAATATATATTATATATACATCACATATATTACATATACTTTATACTTTATATTATATATTACATACACACACCAATACACACACACACACACACACATACATACTCACACACAATGGAATACTACTCAGTCATAAAAAAGAATGGAACCTTGCCTTTTGCAAGTACATGGATGGAGCTACAGAATATTATGCTAAGCAAAATAAGCCAGTCAGAGAAATGACAAATACCATATGATTTCACACATATGTGGAATTTAAGAATAAAACAGATGAGCAAAGGGAAAAAAGAGGACAGAAGGAAAACCAAGAAATAGGCTCTTAAACCCATGTCTACCAGAAGGGAGGTGGGTGGGGGGCTGGGTTATATAGGTGATAGGGATTAAGGGGTGCACTTGTGATGAGTACTGGGGTATTGTATATGTTTTGAATCACTAAATTGTACACCTGAAACTAATATTATACTTTGTTAACTAACTGGAATTTAAATAAAGTTTAAAAAAAGAAAATTATTCCTGGAAACAAAAAGGGATGGACATACCCTCTTCTAAAAAACATTTTGAGAATATATGACCTATCCTTGAAAGAAAATAAAATTTTCAGAAAACAGACAAATTTAAAAAATAAAAATATTAATAACATCCTACATAATCTCACCACACAAACATCTGCACCCAACATAGAGCCATTCACACCACACGATGTCCAAGATATCACATGCATTAACCTTATAATACACTTGCACAAATCCTTTGTCAACACATGGTATGAATGTGGGACCATTCCTACCAGGTTTGGAACAGTAGGATATATATGATGAATACAAATATCCTGAAAATACTACTAGTATTAATGAACATGACAGATATGAATATCCCAAAAGTACTATTGCTACTAATCCCTCAGTATATCACTTTCCATACTTAACCCACCCCTCAACAAGGTTCCAATGCCAACCAGATACCCAAAGGATCACAACATCATATCCACAAATGAAAACATTATATATTATGACTATTACTTAACAGCTTTTCCAGACTTTCCATTTTTTGGCAATTTTTGTGTGAGACATAAAGATACGAAATGCAACAACAACACACATGGCACTTGTCACCCCAAGATTTCATCAACCTATTTAACATCTGAAGAAAAGAGGAAATGGAACATTTTCACCTACAGAATTAGATTCAAAATTAAAAATAGGACCAGCGTTGCTTACACAGCCAGATAACAACTTCACACATCAAGCCAGACCTGATTTACATGTACCAAAAACCATACATGATTAGATAAAATCATTGTGCCGTAACTGGACACTGGCTGGCCAAAGGGGCTTTAATTACCATACACTTATAGAGGGACAATGCTATAAGACCAAGGCTTTTAAAACCAATTTGTGGATGCTTTCAATTGAACCTTACAGCAGCACATATGATGGGACACTCTTATGCAGAATATTCAGAAAACCAGCACCTAAACTAACCATTTGGAACAATTCACCCTTTAAAACCTTGGTTTACAGGACAATAACACAACTCTTTTTGCAACCCACGTACTCTTACAGGACATGGACATTACCTGAAGGATAAACTGCCCTAGAGCAGGAAAGATAATCTCCAAGTCATTCTTTGAAACTCTCTGCATACCAAATTCTAAGGAAACAGAATCAAAACTCTTGACAATACCCTGATTGGGCAACTCCCGTTAATGAGATAGCTAATCTTAAATTATACTTCGATAACACAGGATACAGTATACAAAGGGATGATGACACAAACAAAGGTTACACTCGGATGCCATCCAACACCTCAATCCTCCAAGACATCCTCAGGGAATAAATAATAAATCATTGTTTCCCACCCTCATGGAGTTGACATCTCTTCCAGTGAGAACACTTTTGGATAAGATCCAGGCTTATCAAAAATTGAATTCAATATTATCCAGTGGAATATTTCTAGAGATAATGCTTATGGCCTAAATTACCTGTTATTAGGCCCCTACTGCAAGCTAACATCACAACTTACAAACTACCGGCTGATATAACTAATTGTTGGAAATCTGATCACCCTGTAAAGGCAAAATTATCTCTAAATTATTTCTGGAATTCAAGAAATGGAAATAAGGGCCATTAAATGGGAGCTATTTGCATTTTATTTTTTTAACTTCATTTTTTCAGTGTTCCAAGATTCATTGTTTATACCCCACACCTAGTGCTCCATGCAATACATGTCATCAATACCCACCGCCAGGCTCACCCATCCCCTCACCCCCTCCCTTCCAAAAGTTTATTTCTGAGTCCAAAGTCTCTCATGTTTCATCTCCCTCCCTGGTTTACCCCAATTCACATTTCTTTTCCTTCTCTTACTGCCCTCCATGTTACTCCTTACGCTCCACAATTAAGTGAAATCATATGATATTTTGACTTTCTCTGTTTGGCTTATTTCACACAGCATAATCTCCTCCAGTCCAGTCCAAAAAACATGTGACCCCTCTACTTAATACAGTAGGAAATTTAGGTTCCAAAATATCCCCACCATGAAGAGAACTACATCCCACTGTCTCAACTACATAGGGCTACTGTGCCTACCAACTGGACTTTAACTGTGACACTGACCACAAGGTCCAGGCCTTCCAACAGAATTTACTCAATCTTAGAAACTTCCACATAAGGGAACAATTTAAAAATTGTTGCTACAGAATCAATAACCTACTAGAGAGAGCATGGGATGATATCAGAAACATGATAACAAGCAAAATGTATTCCTTGCACTGGACAGCGTCTCTCTTACAGTGAGACACCTCCAGACCACTAGTACTGACAATGCATGACAATGTCAACTTTCATTGTTAAGACTTAGGAAGGGTCAAAGTCCATTAGCACATGACACATACACGTATGACAAGGATGTGGCAACACAGTTCTTTTTGCAACCCACACACTCTTTGGATATTTGCTACCCAAAGAGATGATATTTCAATGGTCTAAGGGCATTTGTTATGCAGGTCATAAATTAGAAATCAATGCTAATCTTTATCCTTTAATAAGAATATCCATGGAAAATTTATTCTTAGACATGGGACATTTTAACTGGATGATTTATGCTAAGAACTTCTCAGAGGTCACATGCTTTAATCACACTAGGATGAAGGATGTCCATCACCATGGATGGTGAGTACATCAGTATACTGTATGCTATTAATGTGACATTTCATAATGTTACCAAAATGGGTACTTTTATCTCAGAATATTCATATAAAGATTTCCCAACATCTTATCATACTTAAATAACAGGATACCTTGGGTAAAAACTGACAGCTGAAAAACTTTTAGATGAAAGCTTACAAGGGCCCAAAGCAGCCTAGAAGCCTTGACCCACAAGCTAACCCACTTTGAACAGGCTGCTCGGACTACTCCTGTGGCCTTCGCACTCATCAACAACAACCTAGCCGAAGTAAACAGATACACAAAATTTTACCTAAGAAATGTTCCTAGATGTTTATAGAATTGCTAAGAAAATTTTGTGAGATTATTTATTTATTTATTTATTATTTATTTATCAGGGAGAGGGAGTGGGAGCACACAAGCAGGGGGAGCAGCAGCCAGAAGGAGAAGCCGGCTCTCTGCTGAACAGGGATCCTGTTGTGGGACTCAATCCCAGAACTCTGGGATCATGACCCGAGCAGAAGGCAGCCACTTAACTGACTGAGCACATCCCTAACAAAACCTTTAAACATGTGATTTGTTCTGGCTTGTGGTCTCTCTATAACCCTTAAAGATGGGATGGAATTATTTCTCTACTCACACTTGGAAATCCATTAAGGAAATCCTTGTATTGTTTTTAGCTATTATATATGTTCCACATTTTATTAAACATGCTATTAGAATGTCATGAACCCTCAGGCTTAAGAAGGGAAAATTACAAAAATTACTAAAATTAACCACATCCTTGCCATTCTTTTAGGTATCCACCAAGAGCCTATGTTGAAGATTCTTTTTTTTTTTAAGATTTTATTTATTTGACAGAGAGAAACACAGCCAGAGAGGGAACACAAGCAGGGGGAGCGACAGAGGGAGAAGCAGGCTTCCTGTCCAGCAGGGAGCCTGATGTGGGGGCTCAATCCCAGGTCTCCGGGATCATGACCTAAGCCAAAGGCAGCCGCTTAACCAACTGAGCCACCCAGGCGCCCCTATGTTAAAGATTTTATATGTATTTTTGGACTTCTACTTACCTGTACTTAGTAATATGATTTTCATTTGATTTGATTGCTTTCTTGATTACTTAATTTATGGTAATTAAATTCAGATTTAGATCGGCTTTTTTTTACTTATTACATGTGACTTTGGGTTTGAGTTTTTATTCTAATTTGACTTTATAACGTGATTTGATTGATATTTGATTAAATAATTAATATTGCTTTGCTTTAAAGTGATTTATCTTCATTTAATTCAATCTAACTTGTTTCATTTGGTCTCATTTTTATTTTATGATGTCAGCTGACATTTCATATGATTTGAGATTCATCTGATTTTGTTTGGTTGGAATCATTATTGGATGACTTAGATTTGCCTTCATCAAAGTTAGCTGTAGCCATGTGCTGACCTGGATAAAGATATATTTGATTCCTGAATGACCCTGACGGAGTAGTCATGCGGAATCACCGGGCGCAGTGTAGAAAGCAAGATGGAGTCACCCTTGTCAAGCTGTGACTCATGCCAAGCAGTGACATAAGTAGCCAGGGATGTGCAGCCAAGATAAGTTACCACCAAAACCAGCACCGTCTGATGGCATCCAGACCTGATAACCAGCAAAGCCAAGACAGAGCCTGGAAAAACTCAGAGTTGACGATCACTAGAACCGGAAGAAACCTGCAAAGCCCCAAGACTGATGAGACCCCATTACAGTTATGTTAACCTTGTGTTATGATTGAACAAAGTTTACATTGGAGAGACACAACCCATTTGTGCACCTTCCTAGCATGCTTGTCACAGGCCTGGAGAGCGCAAACACAAAAGAGAACGAAGCTGAAATCTAAGGGAAAACTTACCCTTGAAATCAAGGGTGGGCAAGAAAGCCGGGCAGCTCAGTTGGATCTGTGGGTATAGGTAGCTGCTCGCTCACCAGCTTCAGATTTGGGGGTCTCCTGCATCCCCAAGTACTGTTAACCTTAATATAAAATTGCCAGTTACCTTGCCAGCAACAATGGGTTTCAGACTAGCCGAGAATTGCAATCCCCAAAACGCAAGATACAGCAAAACCATACGCAAGCCCAAAACAACAAAGGAAAGGAAGGCGTTTTTATAGAGGAGAGTGGGAAGTCGGGAAGGCTTTCCTAAACAAAAAATCCATTGGGTTAAACTGGGAGTTGGAAGTGTAGTGACTTTTCGCTGGCTGAGTTGTGACAGTCTCTCTTTGGGCAGGCTGTTGCCAGGCGAGGGAAGAGCCTTTTTTTTCTCTGCCTGGATAGTAAAAAAGTATCCAAGCGCAAGTATCCAACTCTTCCTGTTGGGGCCGCAATTGACAAGGAGTGGTAGGGTGTGCGAGCGCTCCCTGCTGGCCTCTTGAGTCCATTCTAAACAAGGTTTTCTTCTAATTCTCACAGCGGCCAGTAGATGCGTAAGAGCTCTCTGTACTTTCGGCTCCATTTTGCCAAGAACCTTAAACTACTCCAAAAATAAACTTATTTTGAAGTGTTAATAGCTATAATTATAAGATATGTTATCCATCAAGAATTTGGAGCTTTGGTTTCCTTCTGTTAAGTAGATTTGGTCGAGGCAGAGCATTGTCTAATCCCTTGCACTCTAGAACTTCGCGGTGAGAAGTGAAGGTTTGGGGAGATGCGGCTAGGCAAAGGACCCACAGCGATATCCGCAGGGCTCATCTCTCGTGCTGCCCTAGCGGCAGGCTCAGCTGGGAGCTGAGGTTTGTCTCCCAGTGCCAACTGCCCCTGCCAGGCCCTCTGCCAGGCTTTTGCCCACACTCACTCCCCTTCCCGCTCGCGGGCGCATTCAGTACTTAGAACATAGGGTGTGGTGGGCATGCGTTTGTTCTTCACTCTGTGTAACTCTAAAATGCTGAGCTGACTGCGGAGTAGAGAAGCTGAGGTCAGCAATGCTCACTCAGATGCTGTGTGCCTCTGGTTCCTCGGATTGTGTTCCCCCAAAGCTGAGGATACAAATAGGTCTTGCCTAGGGTTTTTTTTTTTCTGACTTAAGCAAAGAGATTACGTGCACCATTCATGGAGGTTACTCAAAAACATGGCTGGGAAAGAGCACATAGGAGCCTGTGCTGGGGGTTTGAAAACACTCAGGTTTTGCTTTATGAATGGAGAATAGCCCTCTTCTTGCTCCTCTTCTGCAAACCTAGAAAATATTAAAAGATCATCTTGGGTATTCCTGGTGAAAGTAAACACTGTGAACTTTCAATTATCCACAAGTGCTACAAGTATTAGAAGGTCAGATTAGCTCTGGGGGAAGCTGGATAGCTGGAGGGGTGAGCAGGATTTGGTGTCCTGAACAAATTTTTCCATTCGGGCTCTGCCGCCTTCTAGCCCTGTGCTTTGGGCAAGTTATCTGAACTCACTGATCCTAGCCTTTCTCGGGCAAAGGAGGAAATGCTGTACTTATTTCATACTGCTGCTAAATAAGAGCATGAAACCTAGATAAGAACTAGAAGACTCCACCTTTGCACCAGATGCTAACCAAATAACTCTATTTTAGAAATTCATTGTCGATATTCTAAAGAAATAAGTGTTCAGAATGTTTAAGGCTCAGAGAGAATGTGTGGATTGCCTCATGTATTTTCTTTCACAGACAGGGAAGTGGGCCCTTAGTGGATTAAGTGGACTTTCCCAGGTAATTGTAGAACAAAGACTAGAATCCAGGGCTTCTGTTTCTGCGTCCAGGCCTCTCTCCCCTGTACCACACCACCTACCATCTCTGGCTGTTCTCCTTGCCCAGAGCTCCCCCTGCCAGAATTGCCTGTAGGATTACCATTTTGCTATTCTTGCCTAGGAGAGAGTATAGCATATTACCAGGCACAAAGCTGGTGACATCCCACTCCCACCCCAAGCCCCACAGGGTACCTGCTCCAAGTTCACAGCCTCAAATCTAGTGCGGGAGCCTCTGGGTGTTTGTGGCCAGTGTGATTGCTATCAGCTGACAAAAACATTTCCCCATTATCCATTCAGCAAGAAGCCGCAACTCCCAGCCTCCCAAATGGGGAAGAGGAGCTGTGGGGCAGAACTGGCTTCTTATTCCCACTGAGCCATGGCAATGAGACTTTCTCCAAACTAGTGAGGGCTGCAGGACAGGCTATAACTGAGCAAGGGAACCAGGAGCCAGGCCCGCTGGACCAGTGCTTTTCTATCCATAGGGCTAGGCAAAGAAGCCAAGAAGCCACTAAAGGGGGCAAAGGATGAGCCCCACCCCTGTGTTCTCTGAGAAGTTCTGCTTTCTTCTATCTTAGTTATGGTTGTTCCGTTTTAAGCTTTATTTGAATGAAGAGTTTTGCTGCTATGTATGTATACTTGCACATACACAATACACACACTACTTTTTTTTTTAACTAGCCCTTTTCAATTTAGCTTCCCTTACTTCCCCTGCTTGAAAGATACACAAAAACAGGGAGTTCACAGTTGGATTATGTCCTGTAAAGCCAAGGACCTTTGGCGCACCCTGACAGAGAGGAGAATAACACGAGAGTATTTAGAGAAAGCCACAGCTTCTGGGGTGACCAGCTTCTACACAGGATTTTGCATCAAAGTTACCTATTACTGTATTTTTTTTAAAGATTTTATCCACTTATTTGAGAGAGAGAAAGCACATGAGAGAGAGGAGGGGTAGAGGAAGAGGTTGAAACAGACTCCCCGCTGAGCAGGGAGCTGGATGCGGGGCTCGATCCCAGGACCCTGGGATCACGACCTGACCCTAAGGCAGACCCTTAACAGACTGAGCCACCCAGGCGCCCCACCTGCACTGTATTTTTTAAGCCTCTAAATCTCTATAGCAGACTTGTCATCTATAAGTTGGGTCTCAAAGAAACACTTGCTAGTGACATCCCCAGGCTTATCATGGATGCTTGTCCTTGTGGGGCACAGGATACCCCAAGTTAGCATGACCACACCCGGACACATTTGTTCTTTGAGGCTTAGGAGTGAATTGGTCTGCAAAAGTATCCTCTTGTCACTCTGATTTAGATCGCTTCAGAGAAGCGAAGGGGATGCTACACAATGAGCTCTAAGTTCCTGATTCTTGTCCTAGACAGTGCCGTCCTTTGCTGATGGACGGGAGGGGAGGTAGGTGTACAGTCAAGGCTGGATGGTAGTCGGGAGTGGAATTCATAGCTGCTTCAGACAATACAGAGTAACGGTGTTTGCAGAGAGACCTGTCACCCTGCTCTCTCTGAGCTCAGGCAGGAGGGCAAGAAAGCCCATTTTGTCTGTGCTACAGTGTTGTACAGTCTCGGTGGGTTTTCATGTATCCATCCCCATCGAGTTCAACAAAGATCGAACTCTAACAAGACAGTCATAACTTCCATGTGGAAATTGCGAGTCTTTAGCCCCTGAGCCATGGCACTTCTTATGCATTGGGTGTAGAGTTTACTTAACAAAAACCAAACCAAACCAAAAACCTAAGGGGAAGCCATGGAAGAACTGTAAGCTGGGGAATGACATGATTCAGTTACCATTTTTAGAAGGTTTTCCTTGTTGGGGTTGAGTGAGAAAACATCCAAGCCGATCTTGAAGGATGCAGTGAAACAGGTGAGAGGTAAGGATTAGAGTGTGGCTCTGGAGTTGGAGAGAAGTTGCCTGGTTGGAGAAATAGCGAGGGGAAAGGTACAACTTCTAGGATTTGGTGGTTGATAATATGCCATGATGTGGGACAGAGGCTAGCCCAAGAGGACGCCTGACTTGGCCAACAGGGCAGTTTGTGGGGCCTTTCCCTGAGATGGTAAATACAAGGGAAGTGGGGAACAGGTTTCAGCAGGAGAATGCTCAGCTTCCCAAGCTGAGTGTTGTGTTCTGGATTTCACGTACCTGCGTGGAGCTCAATGAGAACTCAGATCACATATGTAGATTTGTGCACAAAGAGATAGTAATGGACGTCACAGAGCATGGGAGCCAAGCAAGAGGCTTTCTCAGCCCCTCAGCTGCAGGGACCCGTCATGGTGACAGCAGCCCCGAGTGAGGGACACTGACTCCTCAGACTGATGTCAGATGAAGAGAGGAGAATTGACAACAGCACTTCCTGTGGTGCAGCGATGCTGAAAAACTGTTCCCTGAGAAAACCATACACCCACACCCCCTACACACACACATGGAACATGTTGTTCCACGATCTCGTAAGTTTGGAAAAATCTGTGCACTTAGAGAACATTAAGGACTGACGTGTTGCGCTGTCAGGGTCCATTTCCTCTTTCACTCAGCATTCTCCACAAGGCAGACCCAGTCAGAGGTGATTCCAGAATCTGAATGTGTCAGGGTGAAGGAAGACAGAGAAAGCTAGCCTTCCCAGACGCATGTTTCTAAGTCGAGCACTGGGGAGAATGTCCATTTCTTCCTTTATCAGGTTAAAAATAACTGTGGCTCAGTGGTAGGTTCTGCATTTCACAGCTGACTAGGGATATGTTGGGGTCACCACTTAGCCTCTAACCGTTTTGATCTAAGAAAATCCCGGTAGACACAGCAGAGAGAAAACTGGAAAAAAGATTTTCAAAATCTACTCCTTGTAGGGTTTCTAGAACAGCATTCTCTGTGACTTTGAATTTGAGTCTCAACTGCTATTTCTTTTTCTTATTTCTATTTTATTTTTTAAAACTTCTTCTTAAAGGTATTTATTTATTTATTTATTTGGGGGAGAGAGAGCACAAAGTGGGGGCAGGGGTGCAGAGAGAAAGGGAGAAGCAGACTCTGCACTGAGCACAGAGCTCAATCCCACAACTCTGAGATCATGACCTGAGCTGAAATCAAGAATGGGTCACGACTGACAGCCACCCAGGCATCATCCAACTGCTATTTCTTAGCTGTATAATCTTGGGCTAAATATCTAACCTCTTTGAGCCTCTGTTTTCTCATCTATAAACAGGGAAATAACAGTAACCATCTAGCAGGATTATTATTAGATGTTACTATTAATAAACTGTAGCTGAGAGGTTGAAATTCGCTCTGTATCACTGAGCTAACAGAGACTGAGCTGGGACTGAAACTCAGAACTTTGTGTTCCAAATCTAGGCCTCCCTTCACTAACCAGATCATTTCTACCAGTGTCCCGTGATGGTGCTTTGTGGTTTACCCTTGGCAATATCCTTACACAAGGAAAGTCCAGCTTCTGAGACACAGAAGTCCAATCCAACAGAAGCTAGAGATCTTCAGAAAGGCAGCTGGAGGGAGGGTGGGGAGAAGGCTGAGAGGCTTAAGAGACATTCCTGTCTCAGTCCTAGTAAACTTCTAAAAATAATCATTCTTGGGTTCTACTCCAGTTTCCATCTGCCAAACGGGGGGCAGGCATTATTCTTGAACGTTCTGCACGTAATTCTGAGTTGCCATCTTGACTGAGAAGCACTGACTTTTTCTAGACAAAAATCCGTGCTGAGATCACCCCAGAACCGGCCAGGGCTCAGCGATGAGTGCCTAGACCGGCTTGGTCTTTGACTTTCTCTGTGTTTCATAGAAACAAGTTTACGTATTTGGGTGGGTCGTGAGAGTAGGTGGCTAAAAAGCCACAGGGAAAGGGTTACATCTCTAAGGCTAAAGAGAGCAGGCCCAGCTTCACTTCCTCCCTCCCGTCAACTGCGCTTCCTGTTGTCACACTGTGAGCACATTTATTTTCCCTTTACTTCTCCTTTTACACAAATAGCCCCAGACATCTGTGTTACCAGCCTCATTGTGACCACCTCACGGATAATCACTGATCCTGCCTCAAGGACTGAGGAAGAGCGCCTGCCAAAGGTAAGCTTGGTGACATTTTAATCTGGTTTACAAGACCTGAACTGTATTTTGTGGGATAGAGTATCTTAGGGATTGATTGTCCATATATCTCTTCAGTAAGTCTAAAATCTCCTGCAACTTCTATTTCACAAATATGTGGCGCAGGAAAGTCAAAAGATTAAGGTTTTGGCACCCCTTAAAAGACAAGTGGGTCATAAAGACTTTTCATTAACCAGGTTCCCATTATCTGATATCGCTTTGGGTCAGATCTTTCATGGGCTTAATTGCTTCAGCACTTGAATTTCTGTGTGTAGTCATTCCTGATGCTTGGAGCCTTCTGAGGGACATGACGTTGGGGAGATTTCATACATGCTCAGGTCTCTTAGGAGACTGATCTTGTGATTTCAGAGTGAGGAGAGAACTAATGGCCAGAGCCATTTAGAGACGCAGCCAGGAGATGGCAGTTTTTCATTCGACCAATTTTCATAAGTCTTGCTGTGATTCCTCAGAGCTATTAAATAGCTCAGAGTCAGGAACACAGGGCATTCTGACTGCCTGTATATCAAGAGGCAAAATCTAAATACCTCAAAGAGATGCTTAGATTGATTGTTTTCAAACAGCAGGAAGAACATTGTGGTCCTCAGGGTTCTGCCGCATAAACTTACTCTTGGTATACAAAACATAAATATTGATAAATGTAACATGATAGGGACCAACCAACAAAATTTGATATTGTAATGATTTCTAATTCATGCCCTGTAACTACTGACTGGGGTCTCACGGACTCAGAGGGTCAAGGTCAAGCTTTGGTCCTGGCTTTCTGTGACCACCGTAGTCATTATTGGTGGTCAGGAGACCATAGGGAACACTAAACCAGAGCTTTCTCCTTGTAAGACCTGTAGGAATCTCAACTGATTATGCCCTAGAAGGAGAGGAAAGCCCTCACAGACCATTACTAACCAACCTAACAATGAGGGACGGCAAGGCCACCAAGGGCTCTAGATTCCCAAAGCATCTCAGGGGCCATTGAGCCATGAATTTAAAAATAAATAAAATAATACATTTTCTTTTTTTAAGATTTTTAAAAAGATTCTATTTATTTGAGAGAGAGTGTGTGTGTGAGTTGGGGGCGGGATGGAGGAGCAGAGGGAGAGAATCTTAAGCAGGCACTGAGCCCGGAACCAGATGCAGGGCTGTATCGCACAGTCCCGAGATCAAGACCTGAGCTGAAACCAAGAGTCAGACATTCAACCAACTGAGCCACTCAGGTACCCCTTAAGATTTTGTTTTTAAGTAATCTCTACAGCCAGTGTGGAGTTCAAACTTACAACCTTGAGATCAAGAGTCACATGCTCTACCAACTGAGCCAGCCAGCTGCCCCAAGACCAGACTTTTTAATGAATTTATTTAATAATCATACATTAAGTGCCTCCTGGGGCCAGGAACTGTGCTTTGGAAGATAGATTCTGGTAGGGAGACAAAATACCAAGGTGGAGATCTGTCCCTAAAAAAGTCCTGCAATTCAGAAACTCCTATGGAAGATATCAGTGCTTTGGAAGAGATTTAAGCAAAAGCAGTCTTAGCCGCGGGCTAAACAAAGAGGTTTTGCTTTCTCAGTCTCCACCGGAATCTGCACTGTTTTGAAATTGCGGTTGGTTTGGACCAGAGACTGAACTGAATCTTGATTTCCTGTGTTGTTTTCTGTGTGGGCCAGTTAAGCATATCAAGCTTTTAAACGAAAGGAGGTAATTGACCGGCACAAATGGGCAAGGTCAAATCCATTGGCCTTTGTTTCTGGTGTCCTCAGTTTGACCTCTGACCACCCAGAGGGCTTCAGGCTGCAGATATGTTCCCCTTTTTCAGTCCCACCCCACAGCTTACAAACCGCTAGATGCGGGGCTAACTCCTGGAGCCACGGAGGTAACTGATGGGTTTAGCAATCTCCAAGCCTTTGTACATTCCCCTGTGCAGGACAGACTGGACACGCCAGTACAACACAATGTAATCTTTTCGATAGTGGAGCAAGAGTGTGCACAAAATGTGGGTGTAGGAGTGTGCCTTGGATAGGAAGTGACTGCTTGGGTTCATTTTCAAAGAAGTATGAGTTTGCTGTGGAGCATTCCAGATGGAGCACAGTACGTGCACACTCGAAGAGTGTAACCTGCCCCCCAGATGCCTTTGAGATGAACGTAAGCAAGCGAGCAGGAGAACAGGAAGTGGAAATCTCTCGCTTCTACTTGGTTCTAGAAGCTAGCACCTGGAAGTGAGAGACAAGATCAAACAACCCAGCAGGTCCAAGCTCTAGGCCAGGCCGTGGCTGTGCCTGAAACGTCAGAATTGATGAGATGTGGCTTGAAATGAAGGTGGAAGGGTAGGTTTCTTCCTCCTTAATCTTGATTTCCCCCAGGTTAGGGAGAACTTCGGAGCTTTCGCGAGGTTCTGGCCACTGGCTCTCAGCTTCTGTTCGGGAAACATTGTGTGGATTTAGTTACAGTGGTTTGGCTTATGTTCCTACATTAGTCCTCCCCCAGTACTTCCTGTATCGAGTGAGCACCCAGTGTTTGTAAGTTACCCTGCAAAGTGGATACCTGCCCTCAGGAAGCTCCAGGGCCAGCTGTCGCTGCAGGTACAGAGAACCCAAGGAACAGAGAAACGAGATCGCTGCACAGAGTGGGCCTCTGGGGGTGGAGGCTGGGCCAAAGGAGGCAAGGACTGCAGCAGGAGGGTGCGTGTGGGAAAACCACCTGGACCCAGACTTTGAGAAGAAGGAAGCCATTTCCAAAGCCATTGAGTGAGAACTCCCGGAGTGAAGGCCACAGATCTCTGGGTTAGGATACAGAGACAAGTCTCCTCTTCATTCTCCAGGGTCACCAACGTACAGAACCATTCCCTCCCAAGCAGGAACATCATTATGTCAATCATTGCGTCACAGCTACGTTGCCAAGAACTGTTGCAAAGGAGAAGTGTCGCAAGGATACATTTCTATAATCATGTAAAATAAAAGGCCTGGGGCGCCTGGGTGGCTCAGTTGGTTAAGCGACTGTCTTCTGCTCCTGTCATGATCCTGGAATCCCTGGATGGAGCCCGGCATCAGGCTCCCTGCCCAGCGGGAGGCCTGCTTCTCCCTCTCTCACTCCCCTTGCTTGTGTTCCCTCTCTAGCTGTGTTTCTCTCTGTCAAATAAATAAATAAAAATCTTAAAAAAAATAAAATAAAAGCCCTATTTTCTGAGTGTTAGAATGTTGCTACTTAAGTGGAATTAAGGATTATTTAGGTTCAAATAAAGTGTTCCACTCGTAGTGAGAGCCCAGGAACATTAGCCTTCTGTATATCATTCCGAGCTGCTTCTTTTCCAGGTGAGGTGAAATTTGTCCAGTCATAAAATGAGTTAAATAGTAATTCCTGATTCTCCATGGAATGCTCTTTCCTAAACCCATATACTCTCTTTTCTTATAATCTTCCTCTTAAATAAGCATCATTAGACTGGGTTTTTTCTTTACACAGATTTCAGTGCATTTTAACATAAGCAAACATAAAAAATGCAACTTCATCATAAATCCAATTGACCTGAAGTCAATTTGCTAGCAAATGGAATATTTGAATTATATTTAATTTGTCACACTGTTGTTTGAGGTTTTATATTTCAGGAGAACTAGATTGAGGAATGGGAATGAGAAATTATTTTGTAACCTCTCATCTTTTCAATTTGAACTCGTGGCTTAATACTAACTCTCTATCAGGAGCAAATAGAGACCTTAAAGAATCCCATGGTTTGTTTTTCTAAAAACAGCTCTTGTGGAATCTCGATATTTATGCCATTAGGGAATTATGATGTAATGACTTAAAGATCAGAATTCCTTAGATCATTTACTCATATTCAACATTCTTTCTCTCTCTCAATTCAGATCTTACAGAAAACTTATGAAACTAGTACCCAGAATTTCTGAACACCCCCTCTTTCACCCTGATTTCCCAAATATTAAAATTTTATCATATTTTCTTTATCCTTCCTTGGCTTTCTCATTTGGGAGCAATTGCTGGCATGATACCCTTTCCCACAGAGTGCTTGTGTGTTTTTTTTTCTTTTTTTTTTTAAGATTTTAATTATTTATTTGATTTAGAGAGTGAAGAGGATGCACAAGATAGAAAGACAAAAGGAGAGAGTGTGTGTGTGCACAAGGTGGGGAAGAGGCAGAGGGAGAGGGAGAAGCTAACTCCCCACTGAGGAGGGAGCCTGCTGCAGGGCTCAATCCCAGGACCCTGAAAGCATGACCTGAGCTGAAGGCAGATGCTTAACTGACTGAGCCACCCAGGTGCCCCTACTGTGTATTTTCTATGAACAAACACATTCTCTTACATACCACTTTATAATAATAAAATCAGGAAATTGACACCGATACAATGCTGTTACCAATCTATAGATTTAATTCAGATTCCATCAGTGGCCCAAGAGTATCCTTATAGTGACTGGAAATCTCTGATCATACCTTGCTTTTAACTCTCCTGTTTCTTTAGTCTCCTTCTACCTGGAACAGTTCCTGTGTCTTTCCTTGTGTTTCATGACATTGATATCCTTGAAGTGTATAGGCAAGCTGTTTTCCAGAATGTCTCTTTATTTGGCTTGTTTCATTGTTTCCTCATGACTAGATTCAGGCTATTCAGACTTTTGATGGGAATACCACAGAAGTGGCTTTTATTAGCCCACAGAGAGTCTTGTTCACACTGGATGTAGCTTGTCTGAACTCACCGGAACAGGGATCGTCCACAGCAAAATTCAGCAATTTTTAGGGTAAGGAAGGAGAACCTCTAGGGAATGAGCCTCCGAGATCATCTGGCTTTGTCTTTCCTCATTTTTTCTCCCCTCCTTGCTTCCTTCTTCTTTCTCTCTTCTTCTACACAAATCACCCATTTCTCTCCCTGATGACAGCTTTGGAAAGGAGTAAGTTTTCACCAGACCACAATTTTGGGGAGGGCTAAGATGACAAACACCTTCCTTTGACAAAATGAGGGAGAGATGGGAGGAAAATAATGCATAAATGTTGATGGTTTGGTTTGGTTTTATTTTCGTATCACTTTTCACCCTGGGATTGCTTATTACTCCCTCAGAGATACGTACTTGCATAACCCACATTCCTCCTCAGCCACTTCTCACAGGGGTTCACTCTGAAAGCTGGAAGGAGTCCTCTGGGGGCTCATCACACTGCAGGGGGTGAGTTGAGTGGGAGGTGAGAGGCACAAAATGGAGCCTGGGACAGAGGCAGGAAGGCGGTCTGGGTTTGCTGTTCTTTAGATGGGTGAGCTTGTACCCGTTACATGGGCTGATGAGCCTTGGATTTCCTGTTTGCAAAGTGGGGCTATTGACATCTAAGTTACAGTGTTAAGAGGATTTAAATAAAATACATTTATGAAGCATTCAGCATTTTGCAGGGTTCAGTGAACTCTGTCATCTATTTAAATTTATTTTGCCCTTATTTGGGGGACTTACTGCCTTCATTTAGATTTTCTTTCCTGTTTAGGAGACTCTTTTGTTTATCAAGCTTCCACTGTTCCTCACTGGAGAACCAAAAACCTTCACAACAGTGTGTTGAAGGGGGTAGGAAGCCAGAAGTCAGCTTACTGAATATCTTGTTTTTCTCTGTAAGTTGGCAAATAGATCTGTATATAGGGAGAAACGTCTCGAAAGGTGTTCACCAAAATTGTCAATGGTGATTATCTCTGGAACATGAGATTTCAGAAGATTTTATGCTTTCGACTTTGTATTTTCTTAATTTTTTAGTATTTTATTTATTTATTTGACAGAGAGAGACAGTGAGAGAGGGAATACAAGCAAGGGGAGTGAGACAGGGAAAAGCAGGTTCTTCGCTGAGCAGGAGACTGATGCGGGGCTCAACCCCAGGACTCTGAGACCATGACCCAAGCCGAAGGCAGACACTTTACTGACAGAGCCATCCAAGTGCCCCTGTACTTTCTCTATTGTTTGAATTTTTTACAGAGGGTGCACAAAACTTTTTTTTATAAGTATTTACCAAAAAATGAAACAAACAAAAAAATTATTAAAGGTCTTCTGGCCCCTGATGTATTTTATTTCTGAAAATCTAGCAGAAAGCCCACGGTTGCCCTTATGAGCGAACTGGTAAGGAATGTCTAAACTTGATCTTTTAGTGGGTGTTCACTAAGCAGGCACTCTGTTGCTGAGCCATCCAGGAAATGCTCTCATTTAACCCCTTGAACCACATGTGAGCTCTATGTGGATATCACCATTTTAAAGATAAGGAAATTATGAAAGTAGATAAGTTATGCAAGTTACCCAAAGCCACATTTCTGGCTTGTAGCACTACCAGAATTCAAAATTAGATCTATCTGATTCCATTACTAGTGTTTATCAAACTGTATTCTGTGGAATACTATGTTCTCTGAGCTGTTAAAAGTAATCTTCAAAATAAGAATAGGTTTGTAGTAACAATGTACATTAGCATATAATGAGTTTCTTGGAAGTCATTCATTAAAAGAACTGTTATTGCTTTTTCTTTTATTTAGTTAATCCTATCTATTTTAAAAATTATTTTACCATGGATTCCTTTCATTTTTTAAAGTTTTTATTTAAATTCTGGTTATTTACCATACAGTATAATATTAGTTTCAGATGTACAATAGAATGATTCCTTATGGTCTTCTTTGCTTGTTTTCATTTGGGGAACATTTGGGGATATTAACATCTCATAAATATAATAGTATGTATAACACCAAAGGTGTCTAATTCTGGCTCCAAGATTGGATCACATAAAGCTGGATTGAATGATAGCTTCTTGAAGCTTTTATCCCAACCTTAGCTACTTCTAAGCTTGATTGAATTCAGGACTAGTTACAATGGCCCTTCAAGAATGGGCCAAAAAAAGAGGAGGGATGGAACTAAAAATCCACAAAACAGTTTACTAGCCAAAGATCTTTGCTCGGAGGGAACTGAAAAGTGAACTTCATCCCTGGCCACAGTTAGCCGTAGTTTGGTCATCAGGGTTTCCTGGAAGCTGACGTTGGGGACTTTCTTCACAGAGCAATGAGTCATGCACCAGATTTTGACTGCAAAGAGGTGTCAGTTCTTCCAGAGAACTGGGCTGGAAGGAGCAAGTGCCCAATAGCTGATGCAGTCACAATGAAGAAAGGAAGGGGAAACAGAGTGTCATTCTGTCTGGGCTAATATGAAACCAGGGCCACACACGTGGTAAAAGTAGTGGCAATCCTCACCAAATGGACAGGTTTTCTCTTTCAACCAGTGGGAGTCTGGGCAAATGGAAAATAAGGGAGGGAGAAAGAAGAGGTTCTTCTTCCCATCTGTAAAGGGAAAAGTCAGTAGGGATATCCACAGGTCTGTGGGTGCTTCATTAGTTAGTTCTCTGCGGACCATTTGATTATAGGGGCCTGAAGCAGTGATCTTGGGATCCCAGGATGTTGGGGCTTAGTGACCCTAGGAGGCATCTGGCCCAGTCTTCTGTGTAAGTGATCTGTCCACATCCAAAAGATCAGTCTATTTACAGAATAAATCTCAAGCCCGAGGCTTCTGGTGCTGTAGTGTCATGTTTGTTCCACCATACCAGATTATTTAGTTAATTGACAAAGGCTTATCGAACAATCTCACTTTTTTTTAGTGTAATCAGGGGAATCTGTTAGATCTCAAGGATTCAAAGATGAATAAACTAGCTTCTACTCTCAAGGAGTTCACATTCTAGAGAGGGAAGAGATAATTATAAAACAAAGAGGCTAGTGCAAAAAGCGAGATATGCAGGTATTACGGGCACTTCCTGTGGGGAGTAGGGTTGGGTGTGGAGAAACAGATACAATCAGAGAGGGCTTCCTGGAAGACTGACACTGGAGTTGAGTGTCAGAATGAATAGTGGCTAACTAAATTAAGGGGTCAGAGGGAGAGAAAGCAGCAAATTCCAGCAAAGAAACCCATGAGCACAAATAGAGAAGGAGGCACTGAGATAGTCAATGTTGATTGCTAGATTTTAAGACAGCAGAGCCATCAACAATAGCCAGATTATGGTAAGAACCCAAGTGTCCATCAACTAATGAATGGATAAAGAAGATGTGGTATATAGGTACAGTGGAATATTACTCAGCCTTCAAAAAGAATGAAATCTTTGGGGTGATGGCCACTAAGGAGGGCATGTGATGTGATGAGCACTGGGTGTTATATGCAACTGATGAATAACTGAACTCTACATCTGAAAGTAATGTACTATATGTTGGCTAATTGAATTTAAATAAAAAATATTTGAAAAAAGAATGAAATCTTCTGCAATGACTTGGTTAGAACTAGAGTGTATGATTTCACTCATGTGGAATTCAAGGAACAAAACAGATGAACATAGGGAAGGAAGGGGGAAAAGAGAGGGAAGCAAACCATAAGAGAGTCTTAACTATAGAAAACAAACTGAAGGTTGATGGAGGAAAGGTAGATGGGGCGTGGCTTAGGTGGGTAATAGGTATTAAGGAGGTACTTGTGATGAGCACTGAGTATTGTATATAAATGATGAATCACTAAATTCTACTCCTGAAACCAATATTACCCTATATGTTAACTAACTAGAATTTAAATTAAAACTTGAAACAAACTTTTTTTGCAAGTTTGAATACATTGTATTTCTTTTTGTTGTCTGATTGCTGTTGCTAGGACTTCTAGTACTATGTTGAATAATAGTGGCAAGAGTGAGCATCCTTGTCGTTTTCCTGACCTTAAGGAAATGGTTCTCGTCTTTTCCCCATTGAGAATGATATTCGCTGTGGGCTTTTCATAGATGGTTTTTATGATATTGAAGATTGTTCCCTCTATCCCTACCCTCTGAAGAGTTTTAATCAGGAAGCTTTATTTTGTTAAATGCTTTTTCTGCATCAATTGAGAGGAACATATGGTTCTTGTCTCTCCGTTATTGTGTTCTACCACACTGATTGATTTGTGCATGTTGAACCACCCTTGCATCCCAGGGATAAATCCCATCTGGTTGTGATGGACAATCCTTTTGGTGTACTATTGGATCCTATTAGCTAGGATCTCGTTGGGAATTTTGGCATTCCCTCATATTCACCAGGGATATTGGTCTGAAATTCTCCTTTTTGATGGGGTCTTTGCCTGGTTTTGGTATCAAGGTAATGCTGGCCTCATAAAATAGGTTTGGAAGTTTTCCTTCTGTTTCTATTTTTTGAAACAGCTTCAGGACAATAGTTATTATTTATTCTTTGAATGTTTGGTAGAATTCTCCAGGGAATCCATCAGGTTCTAGACAATAGTGTTTTAGGAGATTTTTGATCACTGCTTCAATCTCGTTACTGGTTATGGGTCTATTCAGGTTATCAATTTCTTCCTGTTTCAGTCTTCGTAGTTTGTACATTGCCAGGAAGGCATCCATTTCTTCCAGGTTGCTTAATTTATTGGCATATAGTTGTTGACAATAATTTCTGATAATTGTTTCTATTTCCCTGGTGTTAGTCATGATTTCTCTCCTTTCATTCATAATGTTATTAATTTGGGTCCTTTCTCTTTTCTTTTGGATAAGTATGGCCAGAGGTTCAGCAATCTTATTAATCCTTTCAAAGAACCAGCTTCTAGCTTCCGCTCTACTGTGTCTGGTTTCTAATTCACTGATCTTTGCTCTAATCTTAATTATTTCCCTTCTCATGCATGGCTTAGGCTTAATTTGCTGTTTTTTCTCCAGTTCTTTAAGGTATAAAGTTAGTTGGTGAATTCAGGATTTTTCTATTTTTTTTGACTGAGGCTTGGATGGCTATGTATTTCCCCCTTAGGACCGCCTTTGCAGTATCCCATAGGTTTTGGACCAATGTATTTTCATTCTCATTGGTTTTCATGAATTGCTTAAGTTCTTCTTTGATTTCCTGGTTGACCCAAATATTCGTAAGCAGGATGGTCTTTAGCTTCCAAGTGTTTTAATTTCTTTCAAATTTTTTCTTGTGATTGAGTTCAAGTTTCAAAGTGTTGCAATCTGAGAGTATGTAGGGAATAATCTCAATCTTTTGCTATCAGTTGAGACCGATTTGTGACCCAGTATGTGGTCTATTCTGGAGAAAGTTCCACGTGTGCTTGATAAGAATGAGTATTCTGTTGTTTTAGGGTGGAATGTTCTGTATATATCTATGAGTTCATCTAAGATTTGTGAGTTTTACTATTACATGCCAGGGCATTAGCCTGTTCTGGGAGGGGTCCTCTCTGCCACCAGGACACAAATGCTTATTTCATTCCCAAGATTAGGGAAGTTCTCAGCTAGGATTTGCTCAAATATATCTTCTAGTTCTCTCTCTGTCTCTAGTCCCTCAGGAATCCAAATAATTCTGACACTGGAACATTTCATGGTGTTGTTTATTTCTCTAATTCTGTTTTCATGGATTTTTAAGGTGTTTGTTCCAGGTCTCCTCCTTTTCTTTCCTTTCTATCAGTTTGTCTTCTTATCACTATTTCATTCTTCTGCAGTATTTACCCTATCTGTTAGAGTAGTTAGTTTTATAGCATTTATAGCATTTTTAAGTTTGGCCTGATTAGCTCTCATTTCTGCCCTTAGATAATCTATGTTGCCATTAATGGTTTTCTCCAGCTTAGCTATAGTCTTCCTAACTGTTACCTTGAAGTCTATTTCTGACATCTTGATTATATCCATATCCACTGGGTCTGTGGGAGAGGTCATTATTTCTGGTTCTTTTCTTTCTTGGGAATTCATCCTCTCAGTAATTCTGTTGTAGGGTGTCAAACTCTCTCTCTTCACAGAAGACATGATACTTTACATGGAAAATCCAAAAGACTCCACCCCTAAATTACTAGAACTCATACAATGATTCAGTAATGTGGTAGAATACAAAATCAATGCAAATAAATCAGTTGCTTCCTATACACTAACAATGTAACTGTAGAAAGAGAAATTAGGGAATTGATTCCACTCACAATAGCACCAAAAAAACATTAAGATACCTTGAAATAAACCTAACCAAAGAGGTGAAGGATCTATAATCTAGAAACTACAGAACACTTATGAAAGAAATCAGAGAAGACACAAAAAGATGGAAAAACATTCCATGGTCATGGATTGGAAGAATAAACATTGTTAAAATGTCTATGCTGCCCAGAGCAATCTATACTTTCAATGCCATCCCAATCAAAATACAAATGGAATTTTTCTATGTGCTGAAACAAACAATCCTAAAATTTGTATGGAACCAGAAAAGATCCTGAATCACCAAGGAAATGTTGAAAAAGAATAACAAAGCTGGGGTATCATGTTGCCTGATTTCAAGCTATATTACAAAGCTGTGATCACCAAGACAGCATGGTACAGACATAAAAACAGACACCTAGATCAATGGAACAGAATAGAGAGCCCAGATATAGATCCTCAACTCTATGGTCAACTAATCTTTGACAAAGCAAGAAAAGCTATCCAGTTGGGAAAAAGCCAGTCTCTTCAATAAATAGTGCTGGGAAAATTGGACAGCTATACACAGAAGAATGAAACTCAACCATTCTACTACACCATACACAAAGATACTCAAGATGGATGAAAGACCTCAAACTGAGACAGGAATGCACCAAAATCCTAGAGGAGAACACAGGCAGTTACCTCTTCAACATCAGTCACAGCAACTTCTTTTAAGACACATCTCCAAAGGCAAAGGAAGCAAAAGTGAAAATGAACTTTTGGGACTTTATCAAGATAAAAAGCTTCTGCAAAGCAAAGAAAACAGTCAACAAAACTAAGAGACAAGCCACAGAATGGGAGAAAATATTTGCAAATGACACTACAGGCAAAGGGCTGATATCCAAGATCTATAAAGAACTCAAACTCAACACCCAAAAAACAAATAATCCAGTCAATAAATGGTGAGAAGACATGAACAGACACTTTTCCAAAGAAACCATACAAATGGCTAACTGACACATGAAAAAATGTTCATCATCATTAGCCATCAGGAAAATTCAAATCAAAACCACACTGAGATACCACCTTACATCAGTTAGAAAGGCAAAAATTAACAAGGCGGGAAACAACAAATGTTATTATTTAACCTTAAATAACTTTAAATCTGGCAACATAATGCCCCAGCTTTGTTTTTCTTTTTCAACATTTCCTTGGTGATTCAGGGTCTTTTCTGGTTCCATATAAATTTTAGGATTGTTTGTTTCAGCACTTAGAAAAATTCCATTTGTATTTTGATTGGGATGGCATTGAAAGTATAGATTGCTCTGGGCAGCATAGACATTTTAATAATGTTTATTCTTCCAATCCATGAGCATGTGAGGATATAGAGAAAGGGGAACCCTCTTACACTGTTGGTGGGAATGCAAGCTGGTGCAGCCACTTTGGAAAACAGTGTGGAGATTGCTCAAAAGTTAAAAATAGAATTACTCTATGACTGAGCAATTGCACTACTGGGTATTTACCCCTATGATACGTATGTAGTGAAAAGAAGGACCACATTCACCCCAATGTTCATAGCAGCAATGTCCACAATAGCCAAGCTGGAAAAGCCCAAGATGACCTTCAACAGATGAATGGATAGAGAAGATGTTGTCCATATACACAATGGGATATTACTCAACCATCAGAAAGGATGAATACCCACCACTGCATCAACATCGATAAAACTGGAGGGGATTATGTTAAGTGAAATAAGCCAAGCAGAGAAAGACAATTATCACATGTGGTACATAAGGAATAGCATGGAGGACATTAGGAGAAGGAAGAGAAAAATGAAGGGGGGGAAACAGAGGGGGAGATGAACCATGAGAGACTATGGACCCTGGAAAACAAACTGAGGGTTTTAGAGGGAAGAGGGTTGAGGAAATGCATTAGCCTGGTGATGGGTATTAAGGAGGGCATGTATTGGATGGGGCACTAAGTGTTATACACAAACAATGGATCATAGGACACTACATCAAAAACTAATGATGTACTGTATGGTGACTAACATAAAAAATGGAAACAAACAAAAATAACAGTTGTTCTTCTCCCACCATAATTAAACAAATGGATAAAAAGTGTTGGCAAGGATGTGGAGAAAATGAAACCTGGTGCACTGTTGGTAGAAAGGTAAGCAGGTACAGCTCTTATGGAAAACACTACAGAGGTACCTCAAAAAGTTCAAAATAGAACTATCATATAATCCAGCAATCCCCCTTCTGGGTATATACTCAAGTGAATTGAAGTCAGTATCTCAAAGAGACACATGCATTCCCATTTTGCAGCATTATTCACAATAGCCGAGATATGAAACCAATTGAAATGTTCATTAATGCATGAATGCATAAGGAAATGTGGTACATACTCACAATGGAATATTATTTAACCTTAAAAAATAAGGAATTATTGACATTTGTGACATCACATATGGACCTGGAAGACATTATGCTAAGTGAAATAAGCACAACAAAGACAAATACTATATGGTGTCACTTATATGTGGAATATAAAATAGTCAAACTCATGGAAGCACAGGGTCAAATGATGGTTGCTACCAGCCTGAGAGAGCAGTAAATAGGGAGGTAATGGTCAAAGGGTATGAAGCTTCAGTTACCTAAAGTAAATAAGTTCTGGAAATCTACCATACAATATAATGACTTCAGCTAACAACACAATATTGTACATTCAAAATTTGTTAAGAAGGTGGATCTTATATTAACTCTTAGTATCATAAAAATAAAAATAATAAGAATTCAGATGGGAGGAAACTTCAGGAAATGATGGGTATGTCTATGAGTTTTTTATTTTTATTTTTTTTTATTTTTATTTTTTCCATAACCCACCACCCTGTCCCTCCCCCCATGTCTATGTCTTTGAATGTGGTGATGGTCTCATGAGTGTACACTTATCCCAAATTCATCGAATTGTTTATGTTAGTATGTGACAGCATTTTTGCATGTCATTCAAATATATAAAGAGCTTTTATATATTAAATAAATTCTATTTAAATAAATTCTATTTAAATAAATTATTAAATAAATTATATAAAAATAAATTATACACACACACACACACACACACACACATACATACATACATACATGCCAGGGGATATTTGCATGAATTTGGACAGATGGACAGGGGAAAATTAGGAAGGACTTTTTGACCTACACATACATACACAAAACCATTACTACATCAAGATAACAAATATCCATCTCTTCCAAAAGATTATTCATGGTCTGTTGTAATACCTTTGTTTTGCCTGTCCTTACTCTCCTTTTCTTTACCTAGCCTCCCTCATCATCACCACTTTCCTCTGCCTCTATCTCCAATCACTGATCTGCTTTCTGTTGTTATATGTTAGTTTTCATTTTATTTCTAAAATTTTATATAACTGGAATCATACAGGATGTACTCTTTTCTTTGTTTAGCTTTGTTCATCCACCATAATTAGAGATTCATCTATGCTGTGTTGTATATCAACAGTTCACTTCTTTTAATTCCTGAGTAGTATACCATTTGATAGCTACATCACTGTTTGTTTTTCCATCTGTTGATGGATCTTTGGGCTGTTTCCAGTTTTGGGCTATTACAAATAAAACTTTAATGAACATTCCTGTGCAAGTCTTTGTATGGTCATATGCTTTTCATTCTCTTGATAAATACATTGTAGTGGAATGGCTGAAACATATGATAAGTATATGTTTAACTTTTCACAAAACTGGCAAAATGTCTTTCAAAGTGGATATACTATCTTAAATTCTCACCAGCCCATCCTCATCGACCCCTGATATGGTCATTTTTTTGTCTTGTCTTTTTATAGCCATTCTAGGAGATCAATAGCACTCTCTCATTTTGGTTTTAATTTGCATTTCCAAAATGATTAATGAAGTAAAGTAATTTTTCATGTACATATTTTCCATCCATGTATCTTCTTTGGTGAACTATCTGTTCAGCTCTTTTGTCCATTTTTTTCTTTTGTCCATTCTCAAATGAGATTGTTTTCTGAGTTTTGAAAGAATGCCCTCAAAGTCCATCTATGTTGTCACAAATGATAGGATTTCCTTCTTTCTCATGGCTGAATCATACTCTTTTGTTTATTTATACTGCATTTAAAAATATTTTTTAATTTATTTGTCAGAGAGAGAGAGAAGGAGAGAGAGCACAGCAGAGGAGGAGCAGGCAGAGGGAGAACCAGGTTCCCCGCTGAACAAGGATCCTGATGTGGGACTTGATCCCAGGATCCTGGTAACATGACCAAAGCCAAAGGCAGATGCCCATCCAACTGAGCCACCCAGGTGCCCTATACCAGATTTATTTTAATTGAATTGTCAATGCACATAGGTTATTTTCATGTCTTGGCTATTATAATTAATGCTACATTGAACATGGGGGCGCAGAAAATATCTCTTTGAGACCGTGATTTCCTTTCCTTTGGGTATACACCCAGCAGTGGAATTACTGGATTGAGTAGTTCTATTTTTAATTTTTTGAGAAACCTCCATACTGTTTTCCATAGTGGCTGTAACCAATTTACAGTCCCACCAATGGTACATGAGGGCTGTCTTTCTCCATATCCTCTCACTACTTGTTATATCTTGTCTTTTTGATGATAACCTTCCTAACAGGTATGATGTGATATCTCATTGAAGTTTTGATTTTCATTTTCCATATTGATGATTAATAATATTGAGCATCTTTTTTATGCCTGCTGGCCACTTGTACGACTTTTTTTTTTGTGAAAATGTGTATTCACGTCCCCTGCCCATTTGTAAATCAAATTTTTGTTTTTGTTTCTTGCTATTGAATTGCATGACTTCTTTATATATTGTGGATATTAATATCTTATTAGATATATGATACAAATATTTTCTCCCACTAAGTAGGTTGCCTGTTCATTTTGTTGATGGTTTCCTTTGCTGTGCAGACCCACTCGTTTATCTTTGCATTTGTTGCCTTTGTTCTTGGTGTCATATCCAAGAAATTCTTGCCAAAGCCAATTTCAAGGTGCTTATCCTTTATGTTTTCTCCTAGGAGTTTTGTGGTTTCAAGCCTTACATCCAAGTCTATAATCCCTTTTTAAATTTTTTATTTAAATTCGATTAGGTAACATAAAGTGCATTAGTTACAAGTATAGAATTTAGTCATTCTTCAGTTGCATATAACACCTAGTACTCATTACATCAAGTGCCCTCCTTAATCCCCATTCCCGAATCATCCCATCCTCTCCACTCACTTCCTCTCCAGCAACCCTCAGTTTGTTTCCTAGAGTCCAGCATCCCTTATGGTTTGCCTCTCTCTCTTTTTTATCCTATTTTATTTTTCCCTTTCCCTATACTCATATGTTTTGTTTCTTAAATTCCATATATAGGTGAAATTATATGGTATTTGTCTTTCTCCAACTGACTTATATCACTTAGCATAATATCCTCTAGTTCCATCCATATCATTGTAAATAGTAAGGTTTCATTCTTTTTGATGATTGGGTAATATTCCATTGTGTATATCTCCCACATCTTCTTTATCCATTCACCTGTTGATGGACATTTGGTATCTTTCTGTATTTTAGTTATTGTGGACATATGCTTCTATAAACATTGTGGTACGTGTGCCCCTTCAAATCACTGTTGTTTGTCTTTTTTTTTTATTGTTACTTAAATTTTTTTTCCAGTGTTCCAAGATTCATTCCCCATTCCCCACACCCAGTGCTCCATGCAATAGGTGCCCTCAGTACCCACCACCAGGCTCTCCCATCCCTCCACCCCCCTCCCTCCAAGTCCCTCAGTTTGTTTCTATGTCCAAAGTCTCTGTTATTTCATTTCCCTCCCTGGATTACCCTAGTTCCCATTTACTTTCCTTCTCCCACTGTCCTCCAGGTTACTCCTCATGCACCGCAAGTAAGTGAAATCATGTGATACTTGACTTTTTCTACTTGGCTTATTTCACTCAGCATTATCGCTTCCAATCCAGTCCATGTTGCTACAAAAGTTGGATATTCATCCTTTCTGATGGAGGCATAGTATTCCATTGTATATATGTACCACATCTTCTTTATCCATTCATGTGTTGATGGGCACCTTGGCTCTTTCCACAGTTTGGCGATTATGGCCATTGCTGCGATGAACATTGGGGTGCATATGGCCCTTCTTTTCACTACATCCGTATCTTTGGGGTAAATGGCCAGTAGTGCAATTGCAGGGTCATAGGGTAGCTCTATCTTTAATTTTTTAAGGAATCTCCACACTGTTTTCCAAAGTGGCTGCACCAGTTTACATTCCCACCAACAGTGTAAGAGGGTTCCCCTTTCTCCACAGCCTCTCCAACACTTGTTGTTTCCTGACTTGTTAATTTTGGCCATTCTCACTGGTGTAAGGTGGTATCTCAGTGTGGTTTTGATTTGAATTTCCCTGATAGCTAGTGATGTTGAACATTTTTTTCATGTGTCTGTTAGCCGTTTGTATATCTTCTACAGAGAAGTGCCTCTTCATGTCTCTTGCCCATTTTTTGATGTGTTCATCTTCTTTTTGGGTGCTGAGTTTGAGTAGTTCTTTATAGATCTTGGATACCAACCCTTTGTCTGTAGTGTCATTTGCAAATATCTTCTCCCATTCTGTGGGTTGCCTCTTTGTTTTGTTGATTGTTTCCTTTGCTGTACAGAAGCTTTTTATTTTGATGAAGTCCCAGAAGTTCATTTTCACTTTTGTCTCCTTTGCCTTTGGAGACGTGTCTTGAAAGAAGTTGCTGTGGCTGATGTTAAAGAGGTTACTGCTTATGTTCTCTTCCAGGATTTTGATGGATTCCTGCCTCACGTTGAGGTCTTTCATCCATTTTGAGTTTGCCTTTGTGTGTGGTATAAGAGAATGGTCTAGTTTCATTCTTCTATACGTAGCTGTCCAATTTTCCCAGCACCATTTATTGAAGAGACTGTCTTTTTTCCACTGGATATTTTTTCCTGCTTTGTCAAAGGTGATTTGCCCATAGATTTGTGGGTCCATATCTGGACTTTCTACTGTTCCATTGGTCTATTTGTCTATTTTTGTGCCAGTACCATGCTGTCTTGGTAATCACAGCGATTCGGGGTCTTTTTTGGTTCCATATAAATTTTAGGATTGTTTGTTCCAAAGTTTTGAAGAATGTTGGTGGAATTTTGATCAGAATGGCATTGAAAGTATAGATTGCTCTGGGCAGTATAGACATTTTGACAATGTTTATTCTTCCGATCCATGAGCATGTTGTTTGTTTTTTAAGATTTTATATATTTATTTGACAGAGAGAAACACATCTAGAGAGGGAACACAAGCAGAGGGAGTGATAGAGAGAGAATCAGGCTTCCACAAAGCAGGGAGCCTGATGCGGGGCTCAATTCTGGGACTCCAGGATCATGACCTGAGCCGAAGGCAGATGCTTAACGACTGAGTGACCCAGACGCCCTTCGAATCACTATTTTTCTATCAAGTCTATAATCCAAATTATTTTATTTTTGTGATTGATGTAAGATAGTCTTATTTCATTCATTTGCTTGTCTCTGACCAGTTCTCCCAATGCCCTTTATTGATGAGACTGTCTTTTCCCCATCATATATTCTTGGCTCCTTTGTTATAAATAAATTAACCATATATGCATGGATTTATTTCTGGGTCTTCTATTCTGTTCCATTGATTTATGTGTTTGTTCTTATGCCAATGCCATATTATTTTGATTAGTATAGCTTTGTAATATAATTTGAAATCACGAAGTATAATGTTTCTAGTTTTGTTTTGCTTCCTCAAGATTCCTTTTGCTATTTAGGCTCATCTATGGTCCCACATAAATTTTCAGATTGTTTATTCTGTATCTGTGAAAAATGCCACTACAATGCTTATATGTATTGCATTCAATCTGTGGATCACTTTGGGTAGCATAGACATTTTAACAATAGTAATTATTCTAATCCAGGAGCATGGATATCTTTCTATTTATTCTTACACTTCTTTCATCAATGTCTTGTTTTAGTGTATAGGTCACTTTGGTTAAATTTATCCCTAAGCATTTTATTCTTTTTCATGCTATTTTAAATGAGATTGTTTTCTTCTTTTTATGATAATTCATTACTAAATGTTCTTTAACCCAATTGGCTATCGGGGCATCCCTGGAGTACTTAGACCATTTCATTTACTTGCTATTAATATGGTTAGAGTTGAGCATATTTTTTTTCTATTTGTCCTGTCTTTCTATTTGTTTTCTGTTTTCCCCATCTGTTCTTTGTTTTTGTCTTAGTCCGTGTGGGTTGCTATAAAATAATACTACAGACTGGGTAATTTATAAGCAACATAAATATATTTCTCATAGTCTGGAGGCTGGAAGTCTAAGATCAGGGTGCTAAGGTGGTCAGGTGAGACCACTCCTTTGGGTTGCAGACTTTTTGTTGTGTCCTCACAAGATGGAAGGAGTGAGGAAGTTTTCTGGGATCTCCTTTATTAGAGCTCAAGTTCCATTTAGGTGAGTTCCAACCTCATGATCTAACTTCCTCCTAACACCTTACCTCCCTACACCATAATGAGTGTTAGGATTTCTAAATGTTACGGGGACACAAACATTCAGACCATAGCAGTTTCCTTTTTCCTCCAAACTTCTTTCAACTAACCCAGTATTTGAAAAATTGTTTATCTCCTTTGTTGGCATATTTTAAACATTTTATTTATTTATCCTTTGCTGACTTGTTAATTATAGTTCTTTGTTTTTATATTTAGAGGCTGCCTTATGACTTATACTGTATATCTTAAATTCATCACAGGCTATCTTCAAATAGCATTACCATACCACATAACAGAACCATAGAGTACATTTCCATTCCTCTCTTCCCAGAGAGTTCTTTTAAGACAAAATAATCATGGGTTCTATTTACTGAGTGTGGTGACATATCAGTCTTTGTTGTAAGATCATTTAATCTTCACACTATCCTAGAAGGTGTAAGTATTACCCCCATTTTACCTAGGAATAAATTGTGACTAGAAATGTTAAGTAAATTCCCAAATCTCATGTAGCTGTTTAGTGGCATACATGAGAGTTGAATTCAAGTTTGACCTCAAAGCCTATGTAGTTAATCATCATATTAAGCTCCCAAGTATATACAAACACAATTATAATATAATCAACTTTATTTTAACTTGGCTAAAATACTGAGGAAGAATTAAGAATAATACTGAGGGTCAGTCAAGTCAAGAAAGAGAAAGGGAAAGAAAAGAACAAAGTAAAGGAAAAGGAAACTAGTATGAGATAAAATACATATTTTATCTTTTTAATAGAGATTATTCTTTTGTGGAACACAAAGAGCTCATTAGGCTTATTAACAGCCTAGATGACCTCAAGACCATCTGATTTCTGGATACCTTCATACTGTTAGGAGAGTTTAGGCAATGGATTATACAAGCAATCTATATACTAGGAAAGTCAGTTCTAATTGGGGGGGACCAACAAAATGACATTCTGCTTTATATAGCAGTCTTATGTGTGGTTTTAAAATATGAGTTACTTGGGGTGTCTGGGTGGCTCAGTGGATTAAGCCTCTGCCTTCGGCTCAGGTCATGATCTCAGGGTCCTGGGATGGAGCCCCACATTGGGCTCTCTGCTCAGCAGGGAGCCCACTTCCCTCTCTCTCTGCCTGCCTCTCTGCCTACCTGTGTTCTCTCTATATATATTAAATAAATAAATAAAATCTTTAAAAAATATGAGTTACTCTATAGAGTCAAATTGTGTCTGAGAGAAAATTCAGAATTGTGTATCCAGATCTCTAGAATTGAGGATGTGTTTGCATATTAATGTCTTTGCTGAGAAAATGAAATTATATATATTTTTAAGTCAAGCTCCCATTGCTATCTATTTTCATTTTTCCATTGGATATTTGATAGCTAGTTTTATCTCTTCTATAAGATTGATATCTCCTGGAAGATAGCTACTAATTAGTCACAGATATCTCCCACAGTATCTAGAACAAAAAGCATCATAAATATTTTTCAGTAAAAGAATGAAACATACATATGTATGTTCCCCCATTTTCATGTGGAGAGGCTTATAGACCAAATGTAATATATACATGCATGTCAGGGCATTTAAGGAACTGGCTGATCAAGTCACTGACCTCCACAGCTGATTAATTCCTGACCCCTGGGCTGCCTTCTTGAGTAAGTGCCCAAGTGTTCCCTGAGCACTGGCCTAGTGTGTGTTACTATGACTCACTCTTCTCCAGAAGCAGCTCTGTTGCTTTCCTCTACAGTGCTTCATTCAGTGATAAGCAATCTTGGTTTGTGAATTGTAGCAAAAGTGAGTGTCCAAGATAAATCAATTGGCACCTCAGTTCAAAGACTGGAAAAAAAGGGAGTTTGGGGAAACTTCCCCAGAGGACAGTCACAGCTCAAACCCAATGTGATGCTGGAGATCTTGAACTCTGAACATTTATTCCATCTGTTCACTGGATTCCATCTGTTCACCTTCCAGAGCCAGGTAACTTACTTTCTCTTTTTTCCTTTCACTTTTTAGAGTAAGAATATCCCAGCATGGGCATGAGTGGCTTGAAATTGCTGAAGTATGTTCTGTTTTTCTTCAACCTGCTCTTTTGGGTAAGTGTGCCTTTTCTGAGCATAAGGAGCTCATCTCCTCCCAGCTACACTCTATTTCTCTCTCCTCTACTGAAGAGACTGGTATGGAGAGCAACCCATGCCTGTCCGAATGGCATACCCACCTTACGACAAGGGAATAATAATTTCCCCTCTTCCCATCCTGCCATTGTATAAGTCTCTAAAATTGAAAAATACCAGTGCAGTTATTTTTTATTATGTTCGGTTAGCCACCATATACTACATAACTAGCTTTTGATGTAACGTTCAATGATTCAATAGTTGTATATAACACCCAATGCTCATCACAACACATGCCCTCCTTAATACCAATCACCTGGCTACCCCATCTCCCCATACCTCTCCCCTATGAAACCCTCAGATTGTTTCCCAGAGTCCATAGTCTCTCAGGGTTCATCTCCCTCTCTGATTCCCCCCCTTCAGTTTTTGCTCCCTTCCCCTATGGTCCTCCATGCTATTCCTTATGTTCCACATATGAGCAAAACCATATGATAATTGTCTTTTTCTGCTTGACTTATTTCACTTAACATAATCCCCCCCAGTTCCATCTATGTTGATGCAAATAGTGGATATTCATCCTTTCTGATAGCTGAGTAATATTCCATTGTATATATGGACCACATCTTCTTTATCCAGTGCAGTTATCTATTGGCATGCTATTTTTCTCCCTCTGGGGGCTTTAGGCTACCACTGCTCACTGTTGACAGCTATGGGTGAGAAACTTGAGACTCCGTATTCTATGTATAAATAACACTTTCCTGCTCCCCTCTCTTCCTAATCCTCAAAAGGGACATCACCTTTTCTGGGAAGGTTTCACCATATGAAATTCAGCATTTGAATTTCAAATATAGGATCAGTTTGCACTCATGTGTCTGCAAGGAGATTCTTAAAAGTTTGGCTTCTCTAGTTTTCTGCCTAGCAAGATAAACTTCCCAACCAGGGCATCCCCTCTGCATGGTTGTGGTTTCCAAAGGGAAGGCCATGTATAAGATGTTGTGGGAACAAGGAGTAGGAGATATGAAGCATGGAGATACTATATTAGTCACAGTGAGCTTCCCCTGGTATCTGATATGGGTAGGGTGAAGCATGAGTGGGACATCACAAGAGGAAAATAGGATCACTTGTTTTCTAGGTGCATGGAGAAGGCTGGGTAAACAGGTTGCTCATGAGAGTCTTGATAGAACCAACGGAAAGAGGTGATTCTTTTTTTTTTTTTTTTTGATTCACTGGTGGCAAAACTTTTTTTTAATTTTTTATTATGTTCATTAGTCAACATTGTAAGTTTTTGATGTAGTGTTCAATGATTCATTAGTTGCATATAACACGTGCCCTCCTTAATACCCATCACCTGGTTACCCCATTTCCCTCCACCCTAATCTCAAGTGAGAATTGGTTACATATTCAAGAGTGTTGTGGGATTCTTTCTTTCAGTTCTGTGGCTGCTGCATTTTGGGCTTTGGGATCTATTTCCTGATCCACAACAACTTCAGCCTTCTCCCTTCCCTCACACTGGGCAATGTGCTTGTCATCGTGGGCTCCATTATCATGGTGGTTGCCTTCCTGGGCTGCATGGGCTCCATCAAGGAGAACAAGTGCCTGCTTATGTCGGTGAGTCTCTTGCAGAAGATGTGGTACTCTAAGTAGAGAGACATGATACTTTAAGCCCCAGGCAAGATGTTTCTTGGTGGCTAACCTATGGGCACAGGGAAATCATAGGAACATAGGATTGGCACTTTAGGATAGCCATATCTGTCTTCAGCAACAGTATTTTGTTTCTGGCTGGGGTCCTAAGGATAGGTGGAAGAGGACATTGCTATCCTTTTTGGGATTCACTATACAGTGTTAATAATGACCCCTGTCATAATTTTCCTTTATGGCATTTTATTTCCTCATATCTGGTTGAAATCAAGTGTCATCCATCTGCCTAAATGCTTTTCACATTAGTATGTATTTTTAGGATCTGAGTCAGAGTCACTAACTGAAGGAAGATCTAGTCTCTAGATTCTTTTGAGCACTGTGACCCTCCTAAAATGGCAGAAGATGCTTCTCTATCTCAGACCTACACACGATACCTGATGATGTGATAATCCAACTTAAGTGGGGACCTAGGCGGCAGCCATTGTGATCTAACATAAGAGATGCTAAAACTTTTCAGTTGTTCCCTGTCAGTTAAGTGTCCTGAAGAGCACATTTAGGCTTAGGTTTTGCCTGTAAGGTCTATGAAAGAAGAGCTCCTTGTATCTCGAAGTGTACCCAGAACAGTGCTTGATAGAACAGTGCCACTCCATCCTTAGTAAGTTTTCCCAGTCACCTTGGTTCATCCTTAAGTTATTTGGTTAATTTTCTTTCCCTTATGGGTCAACTCTTAAACTGGAACCAAGACATAGAATAAAAAAGTTCCTGTTCTCAATTCCCAGATTAATGGCAAAAGATGGGAGCTGATAGACATAAGGAAAAGATTAAACAGTTCTAAGTAGTCAAAATTAATGCGGGGATACAAAGGTGAAGGAGAATAAGTGAAAATGTGTTATCTTCTATGTGTTATTAGCATAAAGGGAGTAGGAATCTGCAAGTGGAGATAAATAAGGATTAGAACTGTGATTAGAATACCTCTTCTCTCCATCTGTATGGGGCCCCTCTCAACTTCCACTATCACCCATTCCTGACCCCAAACTAACCCTGATCCTATAGAAAGGACCAGACCCAAACTCTAAAGACATATAGTTTATTTTGCTGCTCTTTTGCTCAACTGTTTCAAAAGCTGATGCCAAAATTGCTCCAATGATTCAACAAATAATATTGCATACTCGTTATGTGAATGGAGCTGTATAGGCACATGGGAAGGGGAGAACAAAGTTAGAAAATAGCTGATCTGCCCTCTACAGACTTGGGAGTCTAGTTATAGAAAAACAACACATATCCCTCACAAAACAAAAGGTTTATGAAGGCCAGAGCAAGCAGGAATAGGAACTTCTCTAAACATGTGGAGACCGTCTGGATGCTCCCAGGGTGGAGTGGGAGTGAGGAAAGAACTAGGATCAGTGCTATGAGCATGTCTCTGCTTTGCCTCAGTTCTTTATCCTGCTGCTGATTATTCTCCTTGCTGAGGTGACCATGGCCATCCTGCTCTTCGTGTATGAACAGAAGGTAAGCTATAAAGAACAGTTCATTGTATTTCTGACCATGGAGAAAAAGTCCTATAATAGAGATAGAGGCAAAGTGGAAGGAGGGAAGAAAGAAATTAATTGTAAACGGGGAGGGGAAAATTTCATGAAAGATGGCAATTGAATCATGCTTTGAAGGATGAATAGGAAGAGCAGTAAAAACAAGTTTATCCTCCTCCTCCTTCCCTTCCTCCATGTGTCTGGCGGTAGATGTATGTCTCCATGCCTAAGAGAACCCCTGCTTTGACTGTCTTCATCTGAAAAACCAGAGTTCTGGAAGGATAAGGGATTACTATGTACTTCTTCCTGCAATGCTATTTCAGTCTCAGCACTTCTCCCTGCATATAAACTCCCGCTCCTCACTTCCTTAGCTCTGAGGAGATCATTTGGAAGGGAGGAGCAAATGGAAGCACCAGCCATTATTAGAAATTGCTTGTTCCTTGAACTCACCTGCTTTTTATAATGTCTTCTCTGCTGGAATATGCCCCGCCTAGTTGAATAATTATGTGTCTACAAGCCTGACTGACAGCATCCAGCGATACCACTCGGACAACAGCACCAAAGCAGCATGGGATTCCATCCAGTCATTTGTGAGTACAGATGGACTCCTCCTCAGCTCAGCCCAGATTGAATTTTCCAACCTCATTTCCTGGAGGCCAAAGGGACTTCCTTTCTTGAAAGGTCCAGAATCTAAGGTCCACAGTCCCTAGGTCCAAAATAATGTTTAGCAGACAGGAATCAGTCTGACAGGTACAAAGTTCTCTATGTATTCTCATCCTTCACATTCTCAGGTAGGCTCATTGTCTAAGCCTTACTAAGATCTAAGGAAGACCCAAACATGTTAGACTGAAACCTCTGTGTACTTATTTTTTCATCTGTAAAATGTGAATAAGCTAAACATGCCCTTTCTACTTGAAGGAGATTTATGTGAATGAAATGGTATAATGGATTTGAAAATATTTTGTCCTAAGGAACCATAGTAGTTAAGCTAATTCTGTATTTTCTGCTACAGTCATATCTGAATGGCGCACCTTTTTTACAAGTTACACTCTTCCTTCTGTTAACTTTCTAACCGTCATGTTTGTTTGTTTGTTTGTTTTTGGCGGGGGGTGTTGGCTTTTAGCTGCAATGTTGTGGTGTAAATGGCACGAGTGACTGGGCCGGTCATCCACCAGCATCTTGCCCCACAGATCCACAAGTTCAGGTAACTTTTTGGCAACTTTTCTGTTATTAGCCTCTTTGGTTAAACTTTCAATTATCTTAGAAACTCCAGTCATACAGAACTTAGTCCTTCCAACCAGAAACAAGGAAACTTGGATAAAATAGAGGCCAAAGAGAAAACCCAGGTTACTAGACAAATTAGACAAGAGTTGTCCAGACAACTAGAAAAAAAAGGAAAAAGCTCATTAGACTAGAGATGCCATCACAAATCTTGTTACCCTAAACTATTAGAGGGGAAAAGTTTATGTGAGAGTGGCAGAGGATTATATCTACATTTCTCTTGAGCAAGAAGTAGGTCTTATGGTTGAAAGTGAAAATTATGAAGTTGAGGTGGAAAACCTCTCCCTCTTCCTGTTTCTCTGCTCTTCTTCCTTGTAAATGACAATATCCAGCTCCCTGGTGAAATGAATCATAAATAAAGGAGTCTGGAGTTGGGGGAGAGAGAGTTGGTAGAACTATTGAAACAACCTGCCCATTTATTATTATTTTTTTATTGTGTTATGTTAGTCAAAACTCCAAACTAGGCCCAGAGAAGACCAAGATTATATTCCAAGATTAAGTTCCTAAATTCCTGTTACCTGGTGTTACCCACCTTGGGATTGTTTGAAAATCTCCAGAAATGTTTAGGTCTATGAAGAAAGTTTGAGATACTCACCAACTAGCCCTATCCTGGAGCTTGGTAGGGCCATGACAGATTTAGGTTTCAGAAGAAGTTGAAATGCAACCCTACATAGAACTGCATAGGCTATCTCTCCATTTATTTGTCCCAAGTTAGCAGTGGATAAAGAACGTAAAGACATCTATTGCTGAAATGCTTCTCGGGGGCCAGTTTAACTCTGTGTGTAGAAATCTATGACTTCTGTGTTAGGTGGTGTAACAACACTAGAAAAGTCTGTAGTTTCATATTCTCTACTTTATGCCTGTTTCTTCATCCACAGGAAGAAAATAAAAATAGCCTAAGTCTCTTGGCATAAGGCAAAGTATAAACTATCTTCTGAAATTAGGTTCCTGATGAAGGTGAATAATAGAGTGGTATCCTTTGTATTTGTAATTTTTTTCTAGGGTTGCTATGCAAAAGCAAAACAGTGGTTTCACTCCAACTTCCTGCACATTGGAATCGTCACTATCTGTGTATGTGTGATCCAGGTAAGAGCTTAATCATGGGGCTATTGTGAAGATTACATTAGGTAAGTCAAGTAAAGTTTTAGAACAGTACCAGGTACATAGTACATGCTCAATAAATATGAGTTTCCCCAGCCATGTAGCAAATGATGTCATTACCAATTTAAGGCATGCAGAAAATATGCCACAAGATCTATCTGGTCAACTTATCTCTAAGAGATGTGAATGCTTCATAGTCAAATTAAAAGTCATCAGGCAGACCCCTGATTTGATCATCCACTCAGCTCAGCTGCTATGGAAAAGCTTGTGATGAATAACATTCTATGTGAAAAATTGGCCTTATATGCCAAGCAGGAGCTGATGATAAAAATCATAATCATAATTTCTCTGCTTAGCATGTTAAGTCAGGGGTGAGTTGGGGATAGTTTTGTGTTCCTTTTTATTATGTGATACTTCTACTATTTTTATACCCAAGTATTTTGGGTATGTCACAGAATAGCTAAGAGTAATCAAGAAGCTCAGAGGGAAATAATTTTTCTCTGCTTGGAAACTAAGGAGTCTCAGGGCACTGGTAGAAATGACTCATTGCACAAAGTGTTGATTTGTGCAGTACTTGACTATGCAAGTGACTTTTAAGGAGACAAAGATGTCCCAATACTCTATTCTCTACTGTTTTCACACCATCATGCCCACTACCATTCTAAAGCAAAAGGAGAGAATAGAGAAGGAATTGGAAATAATGGCATAAAGGCCACTTTCTTTTTCTCTGCGGCTAATCTCAGGGGTGTGGGAGAGATGGTTCCTCCTATGAAGATCTCACATTTTCTCAACTCTTTTTTTCAGGTGTTGGGGATGTCCTTTGCGCTGACCTTGAACTGCCAGATTGATAAAACCAGCCAGGCCCTAGGGCTGTGACATGATACTGCCTTATGCTGGAGAGGCTTATTTCATCTCTAGAAATCCAAAATCAGTTATTAGCATGAAGCCCTAAATGGTCACCTCTTGGCCTGGTGTCTTTGTCCCCCTCTCATCTTTTCCCTGTTTTGGTCCCTGTATCCTAGAAACAGAAAAGAGGGTATTAGCCAGACATCTCCCATTTCAGGCACCAGAACAATGATTTACCCACTCATGAGGGCCATTATGTCCCTCAAGGTGGTGACACTAATACCTAGCATCTTTTGGACATGAGGAGCCAAGAGAACCTGCAGCGCTAATTATTCAAGATCAAAGGATGGATTTTGGACTTGAATTTGTGCATCTGCTTATTGTCAAATAAGGCTCTAAGCCTCTAAATCATGCCCAGTCCACTCTCCAAAGCCAAGCAAAAGAGAAGCTGAAGGGATCTCTGTGCCAGACTCACTGGATAATTGTCAAAACCCTCTGCTTCCTTTTGGCCTTGACTACAGGAATGACAGAGTACTCTTTCTCCAAAGGGTAAGGTTTCTTGCAACTTCCTTATTAAAGGGACTTTATTCATTCATCCTGTCTTTCCCGAAGGAACTGTCCAGTGACTCATATCCTGAATCCAGCCAATCTCTTAGCCTTTGAGTTACATAGCTATGGAAGATCTCTGGTGGTTTAGCTGATAATCACATTTGTAAGAGTTCTGGTATTATTTTTCTATCAAATAAGGTTTTGTTAATGTACTATTTTATCTCTTCAATAAATAAAAAGCTTATGATCTCAATCATTACATTCTCATTCCTATATCTCAAATATGTTTTCTGTGACTCAGACTGATTGCCCTGCCAGCAAGCTGGATATATTAGTTATCCATTGTTGCCTAACAAATTATTCTAAAACTTAGTGGCTAAGAACATACATTTATTATCTTAATTTTTTGGTGAGTGATGAATCTTGGAGCAGCTTAGCTGAGTTATTCTTGTTCAAAGTCTCTCATATAACTACAGTCAAGATGTCAACCAGGGCTGCATTATCTGAAGGCTCAACTGGAAAATGATATACTTTCAAGATCTTTCACATGCCTCGTGGTAGGCCTCAGTTCTTTGTCTCATGCAACTTTCCACAGGGTTGCCTTTGACATCACAGTTGTTTCCCCCCTTCCAAGAGAGAATATGAAATACAACACCCCAAACAAGCCACATCCTTTTACAATCTAATTCAGAAGTGCCATCACATCAATCCTGCCGTATTATATTCCTCAGAGGTGAGTCAAAAATTTCAGCCCACACTCAAGAGCAGGAGGTTACACTGGATGTGAATACCAGAGAGCAGAAATCATTGAGGGCCATTTTAGAGGTTGCCAACCACATGTCTTTTGGGCAGGAAAAGCTTAATTGGATTGTATGTAAACTAAATTAAATTACCTAATAACCATATGTAATAAGGCATAAAATCAGAACATACCTAAATACAGAATCAAATGTAGAGAAGGCAGAGAAGAGGACAGAAGAATTGGGCTTTGTTCTTGAAGTTTTGTGTAGGATCTCCCACCTCCCTTTAAGTAAAGTTAAGGAAAATTGGTCATAGTGGTAGTTAGAGGGAAACCTTCAATACTATGTTTCTCTTGGGATAAAATTCAGATTCCTTTGAAAAGGGATGGGGAGCTGGATGGAGGACACCAAGAGACGCTCTCATGCAAGATGCAAAGGGTTTTATTCGATCCGGGTCGGACTCACAGCACAGCCTCAAAGCAGTCTGCCGCTGAGAGCCCCGAGCTCTCGTGTGGGGGGCCTTATATAGAACACTGCTATCCGTTAGAGCAAAGCCCGCGCACTAGTAACCAATAGATTTAAAGCATAAAAGCCCGCGTATTAGTAACCAATAGATTTAAAGCATTACATTAAAGCCCGCGTATTAGTAACCAATAGATTTAAAGCATTACATTAAAGTCTGCGCGCAGGCAGCCAATCATTTTACACTTAGTCATATAATTTTACCAATCAATTGAAGGGGAGGTGCCTGTCCTATTTTGGGCTGGTAAGAGATACGTTCAGGGTG
>PITA01015738.1:0-48971 GCA_004023965.1 Spilogale gracilis | reverse complement strand
AAGGCAGTCGCTTAACCAACTGAGCCACCCAGGCGCCCCAGTCGGCATTTATTTCTTACCTCATTCCCAGGACAGTATGGATAATTGAGATATTTAAGACATCCTGAGGGATAGCTTAGATTTGTAGTACTCTTTCCCAGCAATGTCTATGTCCTATAAATTGTATAGGACTGCCAACGTAAAAGAAAAAGTAATCAGAACTTCAAAGGAATATCCTTAATTCTCTTTTTTTGTGAATAAAAACCAAATGACAGTTTTTGCAAGTAAACATGGCATTTGGGAAAGAGGTGAACAAGCAGCGAAATGTAATTACCCTAAACTGTCTCTTTTAAGGAACATTTTTTCCTGCACTCATGTAAGAACTGATATGAGTGTTTTGCAGAGTGGATTACTAATAAATCACATGGCTTGGGAAATAACATTTACATCCATATTTCTATTTCATTTTTTCTGAAAAAGCTTAAGTGGTTATTTCTCTGGTGATTTTTAGATTTTCTCTTGGGGTTCTTGAAGCTCAGGGTCTACCTATTTAGATTTACAAACTTATTACAATAAAAAATAAATTTTGGGGGTGCCTGAGTGGCTCATTCAGTTGAGCATCTGACTGATTTCAGCCCAGGTCATGATCTCAGGGTCCTGGGATGGAGCTCACATCTGGCTCCGTGCTTAGCAGGGAAGTGAGCTGGAGATTCTCTTTCTCCCTCTGCTCCTCCCCCAGCTTGTGTGCTCTCTTTGTCTCTCAAAATAAATAAATCTTTAAAATACATATTTTTTTTTTTTAGATCCGTGTGGTCAAACTTAGGCATATCCCATTGGAAGCTAAACCAAAATATCTGTATGTTCTTTGATGAGTGAAAACATGTACACACAGATTGAATATCTTGTGTTACATATGTTTATATAGTGTTTGGTCCTCTAATAGCAAATTTCTACGCTTAGTGTTGTCTCATCCATAACATGCATTCCAGAGTATATAGAAAATTGACAGAAAACAAGAGATATCTATATCTTTTCCAAATCCATGCTGGTTTGGTTTGAGCAGAGGTAGGAGTGATGAAAACCATTTGTGGATTACTTAAGGCTATAGACAATAAAGTTTGTGTTCCTGGAACCAAGAGTTGATTACTTAAACTTATTGAAAAGGCTACTATCCATTTCCTACCAGAAAGTGAAATGTCAAAACAAGGTCACAAAATATTGCTTTCCAAGAAACTGTGGTTGACAAGATGGCTACAGCCCAAATGAATACCACAAATACCAGTTTTCAAGAACTGTGGCCCCACCCAACAATCAGCAAAGCTTTGTCAATGTCTCAGAGCCGGGCCACTTCTTGGAAACTGGTAAACAGAACATCTCTCCATACTCAAGAGGTGTAATACAAGAATGCTATTTTTTTTTTTTTCCAGATAGTTTGCACTAGCTCTGTTGAACTTCAGTCATGGTGTACTTCTGTGATTGGCATGATCCTTGCTTTGGCCATTAGATGTGCTCTTGGAATATCTGATGTTATTTTGGAGTATATGAAGGAGATTAAATATTCAGTTAAGTGGTTTTGAGTCTTTAGAGTGTGAAGGTCCTTTCAAGAGGGGTTTAGTGGGTGTTGAAGTAGACTATGAGCATCAAGTGCTAGGAGACTAGTGCTCTTAGAAATTCCCATTTGGGGACACCAGGGTGGCTCAGTTGGTTAAGCATCTGCCTTTTACTTGGGTCATGATCCAGGGTCCTAGGATTGAGGCCTGCATTGGGGTCCGTACTCAGCTGGGAGCCTGCTTCTCCCTTTCCCTCTGCCTGCTGCTCCTTTTGATCTGCTCTCTCTGTCTCTGTCAAATAAGTAAATAAAATCTTAAAGAAAGAAAGAAATTCCCGTCTTTTGTTATTCCTGGGGGACCACTTAATGGACAGAGATAGCAGTGATACAGAAGAATTCAAGCGGTGTTTAGAACCATCTTATATAGAGAAGGAAGAAGAATAATGATAAAATTATCTCATAGAATTATATTTAATGAGTATGGATAAATATACTAATGTGTAAATATTGCGGCTGTAAAAACCAACGCTTCCAGCCCCAGTGACTACATGACAGCACTTTACGTGCTTTATCTCAGCTTAATACTAACACCAGTCTGATGGTATCCAGACTGATACTAATCCTATTTTCTGAGAAACTGAGGGCACAGATAAGTTGCCTCATAAAGCCACACACCTATTAAGTGGCAGAGGCAGGATTTGAAGCAAGGTAGATTCATTCCTGAGTCTTCTCTCTTATGTATTTTGATCCATACATGGAGGCAAAATTTTAAATACAGTTTCTCATTGCATTTGTCCTCAAATATCATTGTGAATTATTTCATTATCTTAGTACTGCTGAATGTTCACTGTGTCACATTTCCTCTAGAGGTTGGTAGATTAATTAAGAACGAGGCTATATTCTTTATTTTTTTTTTTCTTAATTTGAATCCTTTATATAGGCAACGTAAGAAACAGCTACATTGTGTCAGATGCAGGGGACGCTGGGAAAACACATGTAGCCCTAGAGTAAGGAGTAAAAATCTCCTTGTGAGAGACCCAAGTTCCAGGTCTGGCTCCTCTTTCAGTTGACCTTGAATCAGATTAAGTTTTAAGGGCATCATATCAAACCAGTACATTTCCTGCTCTAGCCCCCTGTCGGGGTTGTTTGAAGGCAAAGATCAACAATAAGCACTTCATAAAGAACACAGCAGCAACCAAAACCCAAAGGAGGTGGTGGATGGGGAAAACAATCAGGATGGTAGCTAGCTCTTCAGGTGGAAGACCAGGCTTCTCTTTAAATAGGACCTGATTGACAGCGAGGCTGCTGGCCCACTCAGTGGGCAGGGCGTAAACCGCCTTTCTGCATCCTGCTTTCCTCATGTTCAGTTCCGTTGCTTAACTGGAGTGCACTAAACTTCAATTTGATAATTGCATCCTCAAATCCCTTAATGAAGGTGCCTATCAAAGTATAAATAATTACCCAGTAATTTTGTATTTGCAAACTCCATCCTGGCTGTTTACGCTTCTCTATGGTTCAAATGCGAAGTTCAGGGGCCCATGCCACACTTTCCTAAGTCAGGGAAATTTCAAAAGCCCAGAGAATGGCATCCTTACACCACTCTCCACTCAAGGAGCTCATGTCCTCTCCCTCCCAACACTGACCTCTATCTTTTCTCCTACTATTTATAAATCCATCGGAGGGTTGCTTTTTTGTTTTGGTGCTGGTCATGCAGGCACTGTCTGCATCAGAGGTACTGCCCTGGAGTTCCAGGTGCAGCCGCCAGGCTCTTGAAGGCACCCCGGGCCCCTGTGAGCCTGGGCTGGTTCCTCCTGCACTTCCTCATCAGGAAGATTTTGTTCTTTGGGACAATACCCACCTTAGTCATGGAAGGCACACACCAGTGGCCTGTTGGGCTTCTTCCTTCATCTTCCCTCCAGTTCATATTTCTTGGGCTGAGTCCCTTAATTATTTACAAGAGCCAATCAGTGGAAGTGCTGGGGATCATCCAGGAAGCTAAAAGCTAAGAAGACAACACAACAAAATGAAACGCAATAGAACAAAAACCTGGCTTGGTTTGGGAGTTCTTGTGGGGTGCTTCTGTGAGTATGCAGCTGTAGTGGGGGGCTGTGCTGGGCTGCTGGGGCCTGCCTTAAATGAAGGCAGAAGCCGCATAAGTCCGTAGAAACCAGGTGACAAACCCAAGGCTTCCTGGGCTGGTGCTTTACTCCTTGACACTGTTTTTAAACACATGGACCTGTTAAGAGCCCGTGCAGCTGACAGCTCCTACCGAAGGTATTATTCTTAAAAGCTGCACTAAAATTATTCACCTCATGTAAAAACAAGTGTGATTTACATCTAATATGGGTAATTACTTTTACAGTTAATTAAAAGCGCTCTCATTAAACCCCTGCTGTGATGCCAATGCATAGCTCTTATTTGCAAACAGACCCTGGGTTTGAGCTTACCTTGGTGACATATTGCTCCTAGCTGAGAGGGGGCTGCCTTCCTCCCGTAGCAAATTTAATTGTGCTGAACCAGCAGCCCTAGGCTGCCAGGGTTCCGGCCAACTCTCTCTTGTCCCCTGATAACTAAGCTGCAAACAATATAGGATGAAGAGAACAAAATGATTCATGGGGTATAAGGGTGCAATCTTCAAAGAACTAAGTCAAACTCCAAAATGAAAGCCCTGCTATCTTTATTTGCATAAAGATGTAGTTTGGGAATTCTTTTGTGGGCTTTCTGGGTTTAGAGCTCTTTTCTGCTACCTCTCTCCCAAAGAAAATATCCTATAACCCATCCCCACTTAAAATTCCCCTCCAACATTTATAAAGTCAGAAATATTGCATTCTGAGCTAGCCAACTAAAGTAGCTTCTCTCTTGGTTGAATGGCTTTATGTTGAGATCTTCGTTTACATACTTTTTGTGTTTTGTTTGGTTGTTTGGTTGTTTTTGTTTTTGTTTTTGTTTTTTGCCACTTGTATGAATTCGGGCAAAACAGTTCTGAAATAAATTCTCAGTCTTCACATTCAGATTGAAACTTACTGTTTTTGGAGTTTCCTGTGCCGTGAAACAGGGATCTTGGTCATACTGAACTTCCTTAAACACATACTAATAAAATGCTTTCTCAAATTATCACATTTCTGGTAAGTAATTAAAACTTATTAATTAAAGCATACAGTCATTTGAGACTTAAATTTTGAGGGATCAGATAGATACAATGTTTCAAGAAGTTTACAGACCCTGCGAATAGGACGCTCTGGTAGATTGCTTTGCGCTTTTTAGTATCTTACAAAGTTATTTGCTTCCATCTGCTGGCGCTTTGTGAGATTACAGGGGCTGAGCAAATTTGTGAATGGAGACCCATGAAACGGATAAAAATATGGCAGTGCAAAAGTTTTATGTGGTTCTTTATGTATTCAAGGACCTTATTTGAATCTTGGTCTTTTGAGCTGAATGAACACAAACTGAAGACTTCAGCAGGAAGGCACACATAACTCCAAATTTGTACCTACTATAGTTATGAAATAACAGTTACTCTCTCTCTCTCTCTCCCTCTTTTTTTTCTTTTCTTTTCCAAAAGAATTTTGGAGGACAATCATTATCCTTAAATAATGCAACTGAATTTAGGATATTGGTTTAAATATTCAGATCTAAAGATAAAATATGGTGTTGGAGAAAGCATAAAATGCAGAGGAGGTAGATGGGTTTCAAACCCTCTTCTATCAGTTGTTATCAACGCCAGTGCCCTACACTCCTTGATCCTCAGTTTTCCCACCTGCAAAATGGAGACACTGGGCCAAATGGTCCAACAGCTTGTGTTTATTTTCAAAGTCTGAATCTCTGTGAGGGTAGAAAACAAAACAAAACAAAGTATTAGAACCCAGGTTGCAGTAAACATTGAAGTTCTAGAATCTCAACTCATATTGGTTAACTTCTTTTAAGTGATATGTAATTGTTATTTGCAGGAGCAGTAGGAAACTTAAATGTCTAAACTATAGAAAAATTGCCGTTAAAAAGAAAACTATTTTTTTCTTTTTTCTTTTCTTTTTTCATTTCTTTTTTCACATATAATAATTTATTTTATTTTTTCAGTGTTCCAAGATTCATTGTTTATGTTTCACACCCAGTGCTCCATGTAATACGTGCCCTCAGTACCCACCACCAGGCTCCCCCATCCCCTCCACCCCCTCCCTTACAAAACCCTATTTCTCAGAGTTCAAAGTCTCTCATGCTTTGTCTCCCTCTCCGATTTATCCCAGTTCACATTTCCTTTCCTTCTACTGTCCTCTATATAACTCCTCATGCTCCACAAGTAAGTGAAACCATATGATACTTGACTTTCTCTGCTTGGCTTATTTCACTCAGCATTATCTCCTCCAATCCGGTCCATGTTGCTACAAAAGTTGGATATTCATCCTTTCGGATGGAGGCTTAATATTCCACTGTATATATGGACCATATCTTCTTTATCCATTCATCTGTTGACGGGCACCTTGACTCTTTCCACAGTTTGGCGATTGTGGCCATTGCTGCTATGAACATTGAGTACATGTGGCCCTTGAAAACAAAACTATGTATAAATGAAGGGGAGCAGATGCTACCCCAAAATAGGCCTTTTTACCATAAGGATTATTGGGGAATGAGTACTTTAGGGAGGCTGCAGATTTAGTAGAGTCTCTGAAAACAGAGAAGTTGCCTTTTTTGTGAGAAAAATATTTACATTTATAAGAGAAATCTCCATTTCTCAGGGTGTCTCCCTTCCTATTCAGGGAAGAGAAAGAGGACTAACTCTCCAGAAACTCTTATCAATGGAGGAGACAGTGGCTTAATAATCTTACCCTTGTTTACTATGTTTTGCCTGATAATCTTCCATAATGGGCCAACTCCCCACCCCAGGTTCTTTCTTTGCCTTTAGCTGAAGATGGCCTTCCTGATGGCTGGGCCCATTTTGGGAGTTATTCATTTTTTCTGGGCATGTCCCATGTTTACAAGAGGTATAAAAGTCATTAAATTTCTATTTGTTTTTCTCTAGTTAATCTGTCTTTTATTATGGGGGTATTAGTGAAGAAGCTAAAAGAGTAGACTGGAGGCTTATTTTTTTCCTCCCTAACTACTGTTGATTTAGAATTTAAAATGCACTTCTGAATTCTTTCTGGAGTGTGATGTCAAAATATAATGCTATAAAATGCCTTGCCACAGTGTTTATTTTCTGACTGAAAAGAAAGATCAGACCACCTGGATTTCTCCCAGAGGAGAAGGGTAGTTGATCATAAATCCTGCTTGGTTTTGTCATCAATCTTTGTCTGTGTCTCCAATGATACAGGAAAGATGTTAGGGTTTGTGGGTGAAGAATTCTTGAGACATGTTGGTACAAAAAGGGGACAGGGCAGGGTCCTGAGGGTTGCCCAATTACATACTTGCGAGTTGGGAGGGGGTTAGGGATAGTGTAAGTCTCTAAAGCATTTGGAAACAAGGTTTCCAGGACCTTGAGGGGACTAGCTATTGCTGGGAAAAGATCATTTATGACTGTCTAATAAAACATGAGTCACGAGACCTTCAGATGTGAACTGGTGGGCCATATTGTTACAGGATTTTGGAGTTCTTGTCTCTTTGAGTGAAAGGATGAATCTGCCGGACACAAAAGGTTGAAGTGCTAGTTTATTAAGTGAAGGTGAGAACAGAAAGCAAGCTCTCTAGAGTGGGAGGGGTCCCTTCATGTTCGCTGAATGATGTGGTTTGGGGATGTTGATGAGGTCTGGAGCTGACGGCCAAGAAAGATGTCTTGAGACATCTTTTGTGCAAAAAAGGCGATGTTGTTAAAGCACGGAACAAGACTTGTGGGCAGAAAGAGCTGCACCTGGGTCACGGGGAGTGGCCCAGGATGCACTTTCAAGTTGGGAGGGGGTTAGCAATAGCGTAAGTCTCTAAGAAATTTTGGAAGCAAGGTTTCCAGGACCCTGAGGGGGCTAGCTATTGTTAGAAAAAGGTCATTTATTACTGTCTCATAAACCTAGGTCATGAGACCCTTCAGATGTATATCAGTGGGTCATATGCTTGGGGATGATTACTAACATATCTTGGGGGAGTAGAGATAAAGCAAGTTTCCAAAGGAATTTTTATATGTTAAAGTAGACTTACAGGACCCTGGGGGTCAGGCTAAGACTTTCTTTTGCCCTCAGCAAAGTATTAACATCGAGGTAGCTGAGTTCCTAGAGGACTGTCACTCTGCCTGTTTCAAGGACTTGTCAGTGAGCTATAAGTAGTAAGGAAATTTAATTTTCTTTTGCCTTTGTTTCCCACATCATCCACCAGCTCTTGAGAGATGTCTTAAACTGTAGGTATTTCCTCTGAAATGCTCTCTGAGACTTGGTGATTATCTGAAGCCAGGAGAACAATGCCACGTCAAAGATAACATGACCTTACTCTACTCTCATGTCCAGTATAAGCACCCTGATATTTCCTCTATATTGTCCTTCTAGGGTTGATACCCAAAGTCATTGACAAAGGTTCTAGGGGCCATCCTCTGAAAACACAAGAGTCCATGAATGTACAACATGCACCTTCCCTGGCATCTCTCCTATAAAGGGAGTTTTTCTTCTCCCCTAGGGCTTGGATTATGTGGTGTGGTCTCTGGATCATGCCTTTCTTTTCTCTGTGATGAGTAGGCAAGTATCAAACATGAGGGAGTCACACTGGGAGCCCCTTGAGGCTCTTGATTAGTTTCCTGTGGCTTCTGTAAAAAATTACCACAAATTTGTGGCTTAATACAACAGAATTGTATTTTCTCATAGTTCTGGAGGGCGCAAGTTTGAAATCAAGATGTCAGCAGGGTCACTCTCCTACCAGACTCCCTGGGAGTGAACTCTCCTCTTGCCTCTTCCAGTTCCCGGTGGCTCTGGGAACTCTATGGCTGGTGGCCATGTCGTTCTAGGCTCTGCCTCTGTTTTCACATAGCCATCTCCTTTCTGTCTCTTCAAAGGACTCTTGTCATTGGATTTAGGGCTCAAACACATAATCCAAGATGATCTCACTTCAAGATCTTTAATTACATTTGCCAAGTTGGACCCTATTTCCAAATAAGGTCCCCTTCACAGAGTCCAGGGGTTGGAACTTGAACTTAATCTTTGGAGGATTACTATTCTACCCACTATATACGCCTAGCTTCTAAATCCTCTCAGGCCTCCAGATTACCGCGGGCAGACATTTGCCCCCGACCTGTTCGCAGGGACCTTTAACTTCCAGGCACTTCAGAGCTGTGAGTGACTGATTCCTGACCCAGGATGATGGTTCTGTGCACAGTGGGCATAAATAACCCTGATCCACAAAATCATCAGAAACAACTAATGCAAAATGCAAAAAATGCAAAAGAAAAGAAGTCTTTCTTGGGAGAGAGAACAGCTTCTGAAAAGAACAGGCACACGAGTGCTTTGATGTTCTATAAGCCAGAAGAACTCGGAAGACTTGGAAGAGCAAACTTTAAAAATAGAACTGTTTTTAAGTTCTCGGTACTCTACTCAGAACCTAGTCTCACAAAGACATTTGGAGGATGCTGTCAACGATAGCTAACATTTATCGATGGCTTGCCATATGTTAAGACCTTTGCATGCATTAGATATGCCTGAAACAAATGAGGTGACTATCATTATTTTACTGACAGGGAAGTTAAGGCATGAGCCCACAGCTAGTGTGAAGCGCAGTCCAGTTGTATGAAGCCAATGTGACTCCCTAGCGTGTGCAGCATCCCATCTGTTGCTAGTGATTGAGTCGCTATTTGGAGTTTTCCGGCTACAGAAAGGAGAGTGCCTGACTTCTGTAGGGAAATTGATGGTTTGGGGATGAGTACGTGGCTCCAAATTCATAGTTAACACTTAAGTAGTTGAGCTGTTTCCCAAGCAGAATCATCAAGTGGGGCTGAAGTACTTACTCGACTCTTCTGGTTCAGAAAAGGTCAGGTTGTAGCCCATCCGGAGACACCAGATCTACGCAGAGCGATCTGAATGATAATTTATTCCCGCCAAAGTGACATTTTTCCAATTTCAGTCCAACATTGTTCAGAAGCAAGTGCAGTCCCCTGCGGTGCCTCCTGCATAGATCTGCAGTGGATGACAAACCAACAATATCATCTAAATAAAAAATGGGTTTAGTAAATTAATCCTGACAAGAATAAATTGAATAATCTTAGGGAAATGGCAAGAGCCCTGATTCTACCAGATGGCTTTTTTTCTGTTGCTTGTGAGGGTCCTTGGTGGCAGATTAAAAACAAAAACCTGCCTTTGGCTTATTGATTTTGTTAGTTAGTTGATTAACACCTGCCACTTCTTTGTGGGTAAATCAAAATTGGATATGGACTCTTCCTTGCAAACTCAACATATTTTCACTGGAGGAAAGAAAGGAAATGAACACTTCCCCTGATCAGAACAGCTAAAACAGACAAGGGACAGCTTTTCCTTGCCTTGTTTCTAGATGGCGCCTACTGGGTTTAAAAATAACTCATGACTTTCATCATTCCCATACCCAGTTATTCTTTGTGTGTCTTAGTGGATGAATACGAAGAGAGTTCTCAGTAAGGGTTCAAGGTCAGCCAGGGGCCTCAGCCATTAAGTCAGGGGTGTGGTGAGAAAACAATGACCCCGGGTCCTTGGAGTGGGCCCTGCAGATCATCTGGGAATCTCACTGTCTGAGTCAGCGTGAGCCGCCATAACAAAATACAACCAAATGAGAAACTTAAAACAATAAAAATTCATTTTCTCAGAGTTCTGGAAGCTGCAAGTCCAAGATCAGGGTGCCAGCATGGCCATGTTCTGGGGAGTACTCTTCCTGGGTTGCAGAGAGCACCTCTCTGTGTTCTCACGTGGCCTTTGTGAGGGAGCAAGGTCTTGGTGTCTCTTCTCATAAGGACATGAATCCCATCAGATCAATTTCCATTCTTTTTTGACCCCATTTAACCTTAATTACCTCCTTAGAGGCCCCATTTCCAAATACAGGCACACTGGGGGTTTAGAGCTCCAACCTCTGTATTTTGGGGGAACAAAGTCATTCAGTCTACATGCTTGTTAAAATGCCAATTCTCATTCGGTGTATGTGGGGTGAAGCCTGAGATGCTCCATTTGGGGCACAGACTGCCACTTTGGAGAGCCAGGCCCCCATAGGATCCTCTTGTCACAGGTGAGACAGTCAACACCTCGAAAGGTAAAACACTTGCCTCGGCTGCACAGCCGGCATGTCATGGCACCACACGTGGGATGCAGGTGTCTGGCTTTCACACAGGAACCACTAACCATGATAGTGTCCTGTTCAGCCTTGAGCTCCCAGTGGAGCCCCTGGGGGGCTTGCTAACACAGAGATCTCTGAGCATATCATCAGTCCCAGCCCCAGAAGGTGCATTTTTTTAATAGCTTCTCAGGTGATGCTGGTGATGTTGATCTGAGGATCGCACTTGGAGAATCACAACTGGGCCTCTTCTCTAGCTCAATTTTGCTTTAGATGTCCCTCTTCCCCATACAAAGGAAAATAACCAGACCTGTGGCCTGAATTATCCAAACTGACTAACCACCTCGACTAAAATGAAGTAAGATCACCTGAAAGGAACGCAAAGTGCCTGGTGTTAGAAGCCACTACCAGGTGTAGACTGAGCTCCATTGTTGTGTGACCCAGGACGAATTACCTCATCATTCACCTCAATTTTTCTGTGGTAAAAAATGCCAACCTGTTTGGTTGTGGGGAGCTTAAAGACAAGTATGAAAACACCTGCCACGGCTCCTGGTGCCAGGGAAGCATCCATTCATTGCTTGTTGTCTCAGTCCCATTTTACTGATATGAAAACATTCTGTTACATAAAACAGAATCTTCACCTCATGATATTATCTTCTTTTGTTCCACTCTTGATTCACACAGACCTAGAATTTGTTATGCTTAAAAAAATCACCATGGTAATAGCCTTCCACTTAATCAACCCTCTCCTAATGACGCATTCAGTAGAGTAAACCCAACTACTTCTTGGTCAGAGAATAAATACTTCTGTAGACTTAACTTACCCCAAACTGAGCCACTATTGTTTGCAGACCCCTACATCATCCCACCTCACCTGTAGTCCCCCCACCCACCCCCATCTGCACTGCTAGAATGATCAGGCCAAAAACCTTGGCATAGTCCTTGGCCTCCATCTTTCCCTCATATTCCACATCCAATCCTTTGAGGCATCAGTTCATCCATCCAGATTATTTTTAAAAAATATTTTATTTATTTTGTTTTGGAGAAACAGAGAGCAGGCAGAAGGACAGAGGGCAAGGGAGAGGCTGGCTCCCCACTGAGTGTGGAGCCTGACATGGGGCATGAACCCACAAGCCTGAGATCATGACCTGAACTGAAATCAAGAGTTGGATGCTCAACTGACTGAGCCACCCAGGTGCCCCACTCTACCCAGCTTCTGACCACTTCTTGCCACCTCCCTGCCATCACCCTTCCCCATCACCAACATCTTATACCTGACCTCCTGCAACTGCTTCAAACTGGTCTCCCCTTGTGCCCTTGGCTCTCAGTTGTCCATCCTGTTAAAGCAGAAGTTAGATCATGTCTCTTCTCTCTTCAAAACCTCTGACTGAAGACGAGTGTTGGCCGGGATGTGGAGAAAGTAGAACCCTCATGCACTGCTGGTGGGAATGTAAAATGGCCAGCTGCTGTGAAAAACAGTATGATGGTTCCCAGAAAAATTAAACATAGAATTAACCTGTGATCCAGCAATTCCCTCTCTGGCCATATATGCAAAAGACTTGAAAGCAAGGACTTGAACAGATATGTGTACACCCGTGTTCATTACTCACAGTAGCCAAAAGTTGGAAACAACCCAATGTCTATCCATGGATGAACGGATCAACAGTGTCATATATCCATAAAATGTAATATTCTCCTTCCTTAAAAGCAATGAAATCTGACATATAATACTATCTATATGGCTGAGCCTTGAATGGAGCTGTGCTAAATGAAATAAGCCAGACACGAAAGCAGATGTTGTACGGTCCCTCTTAGAGGAGTGTTATACACTGAAGTGTGCCCTACCCTCAAATTTATGTACTGAGGCTCCAACCCCCAATATCACTGTTTTCAGATGTAGGGCCTTTGGGGAGGTAATGGAGATTTAAGAAGTCATAAGAGCCCCAGTTTGATAGGCCTGGTCTCCTTGTAAGAAGAGGAAGGGACTCCAGAGACCTCTCTCCATGCACATAGAGAAGATGCCACACGAGGGCACAGTGAGAAGGTGGCCATCTACAAGCCTGGAAGAGAGATCTCGCCAGAAACCCACTCTGACAGCACCTTGATTTTGGACTTCTGACCTCTGAAATTGTGAAAAAATAGATTTCTTTTATTTAAGTCACCCGGTCTGTGGTATATGTTATGGCAGCCCTAGCAGAATGGCACAGTGAGGTCCCTAGAGTTGTCAGACTCACAGAGTCAGAAGTAGATCAGTGCCTGCTGGGGGCTAGGGAAGGGAGCCCTGGGGAGCTGCTGTATGCTGGGGGCAGCATTTCCACTTGTGAGGGTGAGAAAGTTCTAGAGATGGGATGGTGGGGATGACTGCACAGCACCGTGAGTAAGCTTCAAGCCACTAAACCCTATGCTTCACAACAGGTAAATTGGTAAATGCCGTGTGTATTTTACCACAAGATCAAACAAACAAACCAACTCAAAAACAAACAAACAAACCCTGGGTGGTTCCTCACTGCTCTCAGAACAAAAGCTGACATCCCCTCTGATCTCATCTCCCAGTATTTTCCTAATTGACTTCCCTCCTGCCACTGAGTCCTCCTTCTTCTTTCCTTTAGTTTAACGTGTCCGATACCTTGTGCTTGCTCTCCCCTTGCCTGAGAGGCTCTTTCCCCGGATGGCGACGTGGCCCATTCCCTACCTTCCTTCAAGCCTTTGCTCAGTTGCCACTTCTCTTTAAATTTAAGATTTTATTCCCCCATGCTCACCGTTCCCCTTACTTTCTCCCTGCTTATTTGTCTTCATAGTATGGATCTTCTTATAAAATTAAAAAATACCATTTATTGATGTTGCTTTTTTATTGTCTTGTCTCCTCTGGCAGAATGTAAGCCTCACCAGGGCAGGACTTTCTGGGTGTTTTGTATATTACCCAGTTTTCCTTTCCTAGAACAAGGTGTGGCAAGCGATAAGTGCTGAATGCCTATCTTGATCTGAATGCGTCAGTAAATGAATATTACAGGTGCTTGTGTGTGTGTGTGTGTGTGTGTGTGTGTGTGCCATTATGTCTAACTTCTGCATTCCTTGAGGGTAGAAACCATGTTTTCCTCACCTATACATTCCAGAGCAACATGAAAAAAAAAAAGCATAAAAAAGTTAATGTGCAATAAATACGGTTGGATGGGTGGACCCATGGATGAATGGATGGACAGATGATGGATAATTGGATTAGTGATGGATGACGGTTGGATAGGTGAATGGACAGAAAGATTAAAAAAATAGATGGTGTTGATTTTTTGTTGAAAGGTGGTATGTTTGAGAATCCTAAATCTAGAATGGGAGAGAGAGAGAGAGAGATTAAGTCCAAGTGAGGGCAGTTTCTGCTGATGTGCATAAAGGTATCGGGATGGGGGGGTACACATATTATTTTATGAACCATCAGCTTCTCTTTGCTGTGGCCTCTGATCCGTGGCGTTTGCCTTCACCCCACATCTGCATGTAATAAAGCTCAGTTATGACATCCGTATGTCTCTAATGCCAACACCAGGGCATATACATCTTAAAAGGGCTATAAAGAGCAATGGCTCGAGAAACAACTGTTAGGAGTGTGAGTTTTTTATTATTTTAAAGGGCATTTCAACGACACTGCTGAATGTTCCCTGACCATAAGTCTGACTCCTGTTCTTTCTCTTTCTTTTCTCTTCCTCTCAGGATATCAAAGCAGACTGCAATACCTGTGTGGAAATAGAGGACAGAAAGGTAAGTCAGTATTCTTTCATCTTTTCAGTTTCCAAAAAAAAAAAAGAAAAAAAAAAAAGAACTCTATGATTTAAACCCAGGTTTTTAAGGCTGGATGATGGTTTGCAATGGTGATTCGTGTACTGATATTGGACGCTCAAATACAGTCATATTTTAAAATGTTCGTCTGTGTTACCTCTGATGGCTTCAGTGGAGAGTGCATAACATAATTTAAGTGTTAAATATATTGGTGCCGATTCTTATTTTAGTCGTATGCTTGTCTTCAGGAAAATAGCTCATTCATCCTTAACTCCTTTCACCTTGTTGTTGAACATCGTTAGTGATTATTCTGTAGTATTGCATATATGATAGAACATAAAATACTGGGCTTTCCATCCTCATATTTGATGTCTACACTTTGAGAGAGAGCCTGCTTCAGTTTCCATCACGACCCATTTATGTGAGTAACGACTTTCTATGGCATAGATCTATTTATGGGGGGTGTTTGTGGGGGGCAGCGAGGGGAAGTCCTTTCCTGTATTTTCAGAATCCCCCGGCCTCCCATTTGTCTCCCTGTTACACTTGGTGTGGATCCCCTCAGGAAAAACAAGTGTTAGACAATTGTTCTCCATGGTCTGCCCTTACTGACAAGACTTCACAGAAGTTTCCCTGGTAAAGGGCATCCAAGCAGATCAGATTTTACTTTTAACGCCTTGGATCCAAAGAGGTCAAATAAGTGAATTGAGGGGACATATCTCCTGGCTACTTTTGACATCATTCCACAATTTTGAAAGATGTTTCTGTCTGCAACTGTACCATTATTGTCAAATGCAGTTATTATTTCAAGCAGAGGTTTTCAGCCCTGATTTTGTGATGGCTCAGGCATCTGCTGATTAATAAGGTGGTTGAGGACTCCTCAAAACAAAACTTGCTTTTAAATAAAAGGCAATTGTCATGCATTGTTTTAAGGAGTGTTAATCTCCTCGTGTTGAAAGGAATAGTGATACGGTAGCTGAGATTCTCTCCGCGTGATCCTCAGGTCAGTTCCGGTTCTGGGTTGCTCTCTCATTTGCAGGCAGGGGCATCTCAATTCATATTTGCATCCACTGCGTCTTTGCATGCTGGCATACTTGCAGGTGTGTATTCTGTGAGTTGGACAAATGGAATTTAGGCTGAACATACGTCTACTGTCTTTTTTCATCCGTTCTAGCAGTTCTGCCTTGGGTGATCTGCCCCGGCCCCTCTGCCCACATCATAGTGAAAGCATGTCACCTGCCCTGCTTCCTAAGTTCGAGATGCTTCCAGTTCCCTTGAAGTTTTGTGGAATTCACAAGCGTGTTTCTGCCATATATATATATTTATATTTTTATTTATTTATTTATTTATTTATTTATTTATTTATTTATTTATTGGAAGTCATACGTCATGGTGATAAGGATCCCCCAAACCTGTGGGTACCTCATGATGCTTACTGGTAGGAAAAGTCATATCTATACATTGCTTCAACTATTTTCTTTTTTCTTTTTCTTTTAAAGATTGTATTTATTTATTTGACAGACAAAGAGATCACAAGTAGGCAGAGAGGCAGGCAGACAGAGAGGAGGTAGCTGGCTCCCTGCTGAGCAGAGAGCCGGATGCAGGCCTCCATCCCAGGATCCTGAGACCATGATCTGAGCCGAAGGCAGAGGCTTTAACCCACTGAGCCACCTAGGCGCCCACTTCAACTATTTTCAAAGAAGAGTAACACACATGCATGTGCACACACGTATATGCATTTCTGTGCTTTGTCATAGCCTGTGGGGTTGAGTTCAGGCACTTCAAAAAAAGCCTCATCTCTAAACAGGTTCGCCTGGGGTTTTCTAAACACAGATGCCCCTGACTGATGACCCATGAATTAATCAGACCCCTTTGCCTGCAGTTCATTGGTGATGACTCCGAGCTGTCCCACAGCTGCATGCTTACCCATTTCCACTGTCTTCTTCTCTAAGGACTAATTATTCCTTCTGTCCAACAGAACTTTTCTTCCTCTTGGAATTCTTTTCTGATTTATTTTCGTGTGATTCTTACATTTGGGCTGTAGCTTCTCTGGGTCTCCTAATGGGGTTGAGGGTGGGGGGAGGTGGGGGGGAAGCTCTGTACATCGGGGTCTTGTCTCCTAATGGAAAAGTCAACCCCAGTCATCCCAGAGGGGCAGCGGCAGTGCGGCCCCGCCCCTGCGCGCAGGGATGTGGCAGCAGAGCACGCAGGGAGACATGGCCGCGGCATCTGGAGTGATCCTCATCCCCGCTGGGGAATGCACTCTGGTGCTTCCGCCACCCTGACGTATAATTATGAAATGTCACCATTGAAGAGATGACACTTGCTCCTGCATGTGTGTGCGCACTCGCCTCTCTCCACTTAATCCAAATGCTTCTGGCAAAATCAGTAATTTGATAAAGTGGAGTTGAAGTGACGAGAGATGACAGAGGTGCCAAAATAATAAGTCAGCCTGCCTCTGAAGACGCAGCCCTTGGCCCTTGTGGGTTTTTCGAAACACTGAGTGCTCTGAAGTGAAACCAGCTGTGATTTCTTGAAAGCTCAGTTTCCTTTCGTCAGGGAAGCTTAACATGGTATGTGTGGGGCTAGATGGAAACCTGGTGTTTATTTCCTTTTTCGTTTCCCTTCTGCTTTTCCTTCCTTCCTGTCTGCCTCTCTTCGGTATAGACTCTGTATGGATACATTTGTGTGCTTACATCTGTGCCTCTGTGTGTGGTTGAGGACCTTCCAGAGAGGAGGATTTTTAGAAAATGAGATCTCAAGTTTTCTCTAGAGTCTAATAGGGTCTGTCCTTGCTGCCCCTCCCCGTTTCATGCCTCATCCTGTTTAGTAGGGGCGTTTACCTTGAGATGAGTCATTTTTTGCATTGACTGAATCCCACACCAGACATAATGGTGGAGGGTAAGTAGTGAACTGCAAGAGATGGAGAGAGCCCTCATCCTAACGAAGAGCAATAATGTTGCTCTTCAGGTCTGCACTGGTTCTGCCTGAGACCGAATGAGAGAACCGCTCTCTCCTGTGTCTCTAGATTTCTTTATTCTAGGTGTCTGTTTTTTCATCGGCATACATTGGCAAGGAGCTCCTTGCCTGGCTGCATAAGGAGAAATGCGTGCCTTGGTTTGGGGTGTGCTTCTGTTTCATGTTTCCCTTTTGCTTCCAAGCCCACCAGATCGCAGAGCCCCTGTGAGTGCACCTGCATGTGGATGGCTTTGTGGCCATTACTTAAAGTCATTCAGAGGCTGTCCCAGGAAGATCTCAAGGGCTGCAGGCATTTTTCACCCTTAAGTGGGAAGCGGAATTCAGATAGTTTCTTCCCACAGGCGAATGCTGTGGAGCAAATGCAGATTTAGCAAAGGTGATACGAGCGAGCCCATCACTTGGAGCAGTCAAATGGCCTTGCAAAACCATATGCATTTGACATTTACAGTACCCGTGTTGCTGATGGGGAGCTGAGGCATTTAAATTCACTTTTATTTGTGGTGTAAAATCCATCGAATTCCAGTACTGTTATGAAGACTGCAATTCAGGTGATGGCAGAAAAGGCGGATGGATCAGCCCAGGGCGGTGGGCAGGGGGTAGAATCTGTCAGGAGGAGATGAGATCCCATTTGTCAAGGACTATAAACACAGATAGCCCTTCCTCTTCTCACTTATGGCCTGGCCTGGTGTAGCTAAACAGTTTCAGATCTGCTATGAAATTGCACGGAAGGAGTTTGAGCTGTTTTCAAAGTTAGGGCGACTTTCAGATTGGACCCTGTTGGAGCTGTGATCAGGTCCATGGCAGATGCTGTCTGCCTCGGTTAACCCTGAGTGTTGTGACTTTTCCCTTTTATGAGACTTGCTCTGGATCAGGACTCTTAAGTGTCTTCTATACTTAGCACCCTGTGTGGGAAGTACCAACAGGATCCCCATTACAGAAAAATGGAAGAGGTTAAGTGACTTGCTTAAGACCAAGTGGCATCATAACCCAGAATTTGAGCTCAGAGATTCTTTTTTTTTTTAACTTTAAATTTATTTTATTTTTTCAGTGTTCCAAGATTCATTGCTCATGACCCACACCCAGTGCTCCATGCAATAGGTGCCCTCAGTACCCACCACCAGAGCTCAGAGATTCTTAATGCATAGTCTAGGCTCTTAGCTCTAATGCTAGACTTCCTTACACACACAACCATGAGACTTAAATTTGTAGGAGATTTTACCCTTTCCAGCAGGTGAATTTCTGCCCAGACTGGGTATCTTCATCCATTGCCAACAGAATCATCTGTTTTTCAAACTGGTGCAACCTTCAGCTCTCACATTTTAGCTCTTGCAGAGACTCACCATAGAGACTTAACATAGACTTGTCAGCCCTGACCCTCTGATGAGCCACTAGCCCTGGTGGCAGGGACATTAGGACTTCTTCCAGTCTTGAGAACAAGAGAAAGCAGCAAGAAAGTGCAGTGCTGGCTTCTGTTTCCAGTAGACCTGGTTCAGTTCTAGCTTTTGTCTTGCATATACCCACAAGGGTATATGCAAGGATTAGAAATTCCATGCTCACAACACAGGAGTGAACATAATGTAGTAATGAAAACCACAGGTCTTAGAGCCTGGAAGTCCTGGATTTTAATCCACTTCTCCTACTTAGCAGCTCTGTGACTTTGAGAAGCTCTCTTACCTTGTATCAGTGTCCATCTGCCTATCTGTGAATTACAGATAATATAACTCGCTTGAAAAGTTGATTTGAGGAGTTGATAATATCATATTGCAGCGTGCGTGCACACACACACACACACACACACACACACACACATAATGCCTGGTACAAAGTAAGAACACAGTCAACTGCATCTACTTTTATTTTTGCTTTTGCTAATGTCCACACCTATGGGCATCGCATGTCATTTATAATTTTGTTTTTAAAGATGAGTCCCCCAGAAAGTGTGATGGAGGCTCACAGAAACAGACCTCCAGGGGACCTAGGGACCTAAAAGTCTTGGGGAATATTTTACAGAAGAAGAGATGCTTGGCCTAAGTCAAGAAATAAACTCACCCATCTCTGGGGTAATATGAAGCCCTGGGGACAGCAGTGAACTTAAGAACAGTGGCCCCATATGCAGGTGCCCTGTTGTCATTGGGAATATATGTTCACTGGTGCCAATTTCTAAGCCATCTGGAAATACAGATTTTAGTGGAAAATTTTAGTGGAAAACTACTGATTTTTAAAACACTGTGCAAGTCAAGTAAAACCCATATGTAGAAAAGAAAAGATTCAAGAGGCTTGAAGTCTTGAGACTTGCAAGCTAAGTGTCAGTGGATTAGGAAGATGTGCGTATTTTCAACATCTACTGAAGGCCCAACTGGCAGAGGGAACCGTGAGGGCAAAGACAGAAGTGTAAAAGCATGTAGCGTGTTTCAGGTAGATCCAGGCCCAGTGTGCATGTCTGAGGGTGACCAGAGGGGAGACCGAGTAGTGAGTGGGTAGAAGATTATGGAAAGTATTGTTGACATTGCCAATGGATCATTTTATCAATCTCCCCTCCCAGTAGAAGGAGAGAGTAAGGGAGGGCAGGTCCTTCCTGGAGGAGGTCAGAGGTGTATGGAAACAAACAAGTACTTGAAACTTTGTGTGACTAACTCACCAAAGAAGTCCCAAAGAAAGAGGGAGAGGGGACAGAGCCCAGAGATGGAGCGAGAGGCTGGGCCATGGCTGATGGTAGGGATGAGTTAAGAGGAAGTCTTTGCTGAGAACAAGTGAGGTCAGCCAGGACTCAAGAAATAATGGTGCTGGGTTCCCCACCAGATGTCCTCTTTTTAAATATGTGTGATAGAGGAGGACCGTGTTTTCCCATGGGCCAGTATTGCCATCTGTAGGGCTCAGATTTCATCTGATGAATGAGGTACCTTCAGGTGGCTCATGGAAATGGCCTCAAATTACTTAGTGAAGAAGTGTTGAAGTTATTGTCTTGTCAGTTATTTTTCAGACTTTGGGATTGCAACAAGGAGACTTAATTTGATTGGTGTTTTGTTTTGTTTCTAATAACCCCAAGGTCTGCAACATTTGCTAATCTATCCTTCTAACCAAGAGATCCAGAATACATGACAGGCAATTCTAACCTCTAGGTATAATTTAGTAATATTGTTTTACTTTTGATTTAAGCTCCCATTCTGTATCTGACAAAGGATACTACTCTTTCCATTTACCTCAAACTGCAATATTCTTTTACAAAATTCTACTTAGGATTGTCTTTTATAATTTTAATATATTCTTTTAGAACAAAACTGAGTCAATTTATTGAAAATCAGATGGATTTCAAGAAATTGTATGTATGGATTGCAAGTAAGTGGAGTTTAAGAATTTGTTTTCAGATGGTGGGTTTTACAGTCAGGGGACAGATTTGGGTTTGCATTTGGGAAGTTTCAAACTCTGCTTGTCTGCAAGGCGGAGCTAGTTGGGGACAAGGATACAATCAGGAGTCAAGCCTGCGATATAGATAAGAGGCCAGGAATCTGAGTTAGAGCCACACAGGAGATGGAGGGGCAGGTCTGAAATTGGAGAGAGTTCATCAGAGCCATCCATGTGGTTTGGTGACCCCGGCCCCGGGCCATGGACAGCTCCATCCAGGGACATATCAGAGGCTGCTCAGTTTATGTACCTGGCTGCCATGGGGAGTGGAGTCGATCAACATGAACAATAAATTAATCTCCTGGATTTCAGATGCTTTGTTGCCAGTGAGGTTGAAAATGAGCACAAAGCAGTCACCAGGGTTGGTTTTCTATTAGTACTGTTCTCTTGCTGTGGGGATGGGAGTAGATTAGTCCTCTGGGCTCTGACAGGCAGAACAAAGGCAGAGGGGAAGATGTGCTCCTTACCCTAGAGGGCCTCTCCCTGGAATGGGAAGCATTCATGGAAGAGTTTCTCATTAAAGGCTGAAATGAGATGCTCAAGGCACACAAGGGCAAAAATTGCAGTGAGCACCATTTGGTAAAGACTCAGGATTTGTCGAGGGGTTGGATTTCTTTTCCGCTCCAAATGTCCTTTGTTTAAGGCTGATTATGTTTATGCATTAAATGGGTAGATGCTCCAAGATTCCCCAAAGCTGTGGAAATGAAAATAAAACATCTCCGAGAAATGATATTTGAGTCACCGCTGAAGGCAGGGAGAGGAGTGGAGGCTCCTGGGTGGCGTACAGAGATGGAAGTGTGGAGAAAGAAGCGTGGCATGACTCAGGAACTGAGTCAAGAACCTATGTGGCTTGAGATGAGCTGGGAAGTGGGCAAGGGCCAAGCCACCCAAAGCCTTGCAAACACAGAAGTACTTCGTCCAGTGTCATGGATGAAATGGAGTTTACATGGAATGTGACCCGATGGTGTGAAATAATCAGATGTATAATGACAGTCTATTGCCTCTGGTGTCTACTTGCTCACAGCTTATACTTGACCCCTATGACCTCTAGAAGGTCACCTCTGGTCCCACTATCTCTGACCAAAGAGTGGGGTGGGGTCATCTAATGACAGCAAAGCTTTTGTCTGGGTTGCTAGCCTTTTCTGTGGGTGTTGCCTTCTTCATCTCAGGCAAATTCCTCAAGACCATGAATCTCCTTCAGATTATTAACCATTATCCCTATCAGGCAAGGCTGTCATTCCAAATGAGTTCATAGCCACTACCCAGCCTGGGCAAAGCCAGGGTTTGGCTGGGTTTGGGGCAGCAGCGTATTCTTGCCGTGCCCTTATCTGGCCAAAGAATAGGGCCACCTAGCATTAGCAAAGCAAGCCATATTTATAGATTTGCTTCTGTTCTCTTGAGATACTCAGATTTGCTCTGTATACCACAGTAGACCCCATCTTATCCTTCTGTCTTGCTGGGAAACCCACTCTTACAGAGAGCTACACATGTAGCGTACCGACAGCCAGACTCAACATTATTTCTACTTGGACTTGGGGACCAGCCAAGAGTAGAGATGGTAAATCCCAGAACCTTAGATAGGGGATAGAAGTCAACTCTGGAGAGGACTCCTCATCCCCCCAAAGTTGGTTGCCAAAAAGAAATATTTGGCATTTTTTTCATTTCTACATAGTTTATCTCAGAAGACCGTGTAATATGGTAGAAAAGAATTTGGGAGTCAGATCTGGTTTTGAATCCTGGTTCTGGCCTTAGTTACTAGTTACAAGATCTTTAGAAAGCCACATTAGCTTTCTGATCCAAAGTCATACCATCTGTAAAAATGGGTTAGATAATGTATGCCATGGATTTTGTTTGTGGGCTTCATTAGGACATCTTCAACTGCACAATAGGAAACCAATTTGGGTCAGCTTAAATATTAACAACAACAACAACAAAAGACAGCTGTGGGTCAAATAACAGCAAAATTGGTCTATCTTCTGGTATAGCTGGATCCTGGTTTTTAAATTCCAGGTGGGGACCACCAGCTATAGGCTTAAATTCTACCTGCAGAAATAGAGAGCTTCTTTTCCAGTGGTTTCAGTACAAAGCTGGGGGGTGATGTTTATTGGCTTAATCTGAGTCAGCTACGGAAGGCAGTACTAAGCTTGCCTATCTGTCTTCATCCACAACCAGAAGTAGGTTGGGCTCCAACTGAACAACTTAAATGGAGTACAGTAGAGTCTCTAAAGGAAACCTTGACTGATTGCTTTTTCCAGGAGAGAAATAGTAATTGAGCTAGCTTGCATTGAACACTGACTGTATACTATACACTGGTTTGGGCACTTTATGTACATTCTGTTAATTTTTTTTTTAAAGATCTTATTCATTTATTTGACAGAGAGATCATGAGTTGGCAGAGAGGCAGGCAGAGAGAGAGGAGGAAGCAGGCTTCTTCCTGAGCAGAGAGCCCGACGTGGGCCTTGATCCCAGGACCCTGAGATCATGACCTGAGCTGAAGGCAGAGGCTTTAACCCAATGAGCCACCTAGGCACCCTGATTTTTTTTTTTTTTTAAGTAGACTCCACACCAAGTGTGGAGCCCAGTGCAGGACTTGAGCTCAGGATCCTGAAATCAAGACCTAGTGAGCTGAGATCAAGAGTTGGACCCTTAACCTACTGAGCCACCCGGGTGCCATTATGGTCATTCTATTATTGAATCTTTGTAAAGATTCTTTTACAGTTTGCACAATGCTTATCTCCATTTTGCAGATGAGAAAACTGAGGGAAGGAGGCCTTAAGTAACGTGCCTGAGACCACCCAGGTAATAAGTGTAGGATGAATTTTTGACTCAGGTGGTCTGCCTTTGTTCCTTAACCACTGATGGGGCTCCTTCTGTTTCGGGTGCCTCACAGGAGAGAGCAGAACCTGCTCAGTGCCTGGCACACAGGTAAATGGTCTCTCTATTTTTGAGAATTATTATAACAAAACCCTCAAGTGTGGAGTTAAATTAGCCTCTGATAGGCTGGAAACCCAAATGACAGATGATGAGGGGTGCTGGGTACACTCAGCAGTGTGATGGGCAAAGTTGTAACACAGAGTGCAGTGAAAAACCTTCTGAGTTAGATCAGGCTGTTTTTTTGATACACCGCCCTGTCAGCCTTGAAGTTGGCTTCAGGAAGATAGTCGAAGAATCATAGGTAAAATAGGCTGGTTAAGAGCTTTAGCTCAAGATTCTCAAAGGGCCTGAGTTTGAACCCAAGCTTGGCCATGTCCTGGTTACTTAACCTCTCAAATGCTCATGTTTTCATGGAAAATGGACAGAATAAGAGTAGGTACTTTCTAGGCTTACTGTGGGACTCAGTGAGCTAATTCACTTAGGGTACTTAGCATCCTGGCTAGGCAGAGGATATGCCTCCAATAAATGCAAGCTGCTTTATTACATTCTTACATTTGCAAAAGCAAAGTAGAAAACTCCTCTTCTTCTTTCACTCTGGAGTCAGTTTTTTGGATCTCTGGTGGCATCAGAGAAGTTAAGTAAAATTGGTTTAAGACCAGTTAAGTACATATAGCAACATAAATAACAAAACTGAAACTGGAAACCAGGCCCCTATTCCTAAGTCTAGAGTTTCGTAGATCCTGCAATTACTTATCAGTCTGGGTGAGAGTGCATAGAGAAGGTTGGAAAGCATGCCTAAAAGTGCAGGCCAGTGATTGGAAACAGATTTAGTCTTTGGTGCCAACTCAGATTGATTGATAGTGTCTGTTGATGAGAAGTTTGAGCCCTCGGTTCTCCAGCAGTGTGTGACTGATTACTGATGTCTGACGAGGGTGAAGGAGGGGGAATTACCATGCGTGTGCCAGAAATAGGTGGTTCCTGGCCTGGAATCTGGCAACAAACCCCAAATGTACGCCCAGAGATGAAGAGAAGACAGACACTTACTGCTTCTGTTGTGTTCTCTGTTTGGTCTTTACTTTTGAGCACTTCTATTTCTCTTGTTATGTTACAGATTTGTAATCCATCAAGGCACTGGTATTTTTGTAGATGGTGCATGGCTTAAACACAATTTAATGCTTAAAAACCTTGTAACAGGGGGGCGCCTGGGTGGCTCCGTTGGTTGGGCGACTGCCTTCGGCTCAGGTCATGATCCCGGAGACCCGGGATCGAGCCCCACATCGGGCTCCCTGCTCGGCAGGAAGCCTGCTTCTCCCTCTCTCACTCCCCCTGCTTGTGTTTCCTCTCTGGCTGTGTTTCTGTCTGTCAAATAAAAAATCTTTAAAACAAAAAAAAAGCCTTGTAACAGACACATATAGCCTCACTTTCCTAGGCCCTTGGGAAACCTAGTCTATTTGATTACCTCTGGTGATAACTTACCTGGCTTTAGCCTCCGATAGCATTATGCTTTTGATACCTCAATTTCTAAAATGTCTTATAAATAAGCCTTTATAAATAAATCTTTTCTATAAGATATTTGTCATCTCTTAAAAAAAGCTATCTGTCATTGCATTATGTATTAATTGGGGCTGAATTGCTTACATTTTAATGCCATTAATTATAGCTGTTACTTTCATTTGTCATTTATTTTACTTAAAAGGGGAAAGTCTATTTTTGTATAATTTTTTGTGATACTTCTTTAAACTCTGAATTGAAATGCATTTAGGAAACACCTAATTAAGTGCAGAGCTAGTTATCTAGAATAGTTCTGTCATCTCTTCTCAAAAAAAAAAAATGGCCATCGGCTTTTTTTTTGTGATGAGTAGAGTGAGTGTTAATTAATTTTTTTTTCCTCTTCAGTTGGTGTGTTTCATTATCCCACTTCTTGATACGTGATTGGATGACTTTACAATGCTTTAGATAGAAAGCACGTCCTGTCCAAGTGTGATTTATGTTGTCCCAGAACTTTTGCACACTTCAGCTGAAATCTTCTTCATGTTGATCAAGGTCAGAAGAACCAGGGATTATGCCATCCATCTTAGCAGCTGGAGTGCTTAAATAATTTCTGATGGAAGCTGATGCAGTAGCAACAGAATCCAAAGGTGAGGTGGGGAAAACGTGCACACGTGTGTAAAATCACATACGGACATGGCTTTTTTTGGGTGGGGGGGTTATGATAGGTTAGAATTTATTTTTGAATAAGGTAATCAAAAATACAGTATCTTTTACTGTGCTTATTGTAGATTAAAAGCTCTCAGAGTCTACAGTCAACCAGAGGTTTTTCAAATTTTCCTTTTAACCAGAAGATTTTCTGCGTGGATTGGAGGATACGTCCTTTAAAACAGAAAATATTTCGAGCTTAAGGCATTCTGGCTTTTGGTTAAGGGAGCCTGTGTAGGGAAGCAAATCCTGGGCATAAGGTAGGCAGGCAGGATGACTCAGGCAGGGAGGCCGAAAGCTTTCCCCAGGCATCTGATTTGCTTTAATCACCGGTTCCCATGGTATAAAGAGAATCAAGTCAAAGGAGTAATAGAACTTCAAGGGAATCTCTTACATCCCCTCAAAGTAGTATACTACCTTGCGATAAGGAAAAAATATATATAGTTTCAATTTGATCTATTCAGACTGAGTTTTTCTGTTGATCCAATCCATCAGTTTGTGGGCTGACAAATATTAATTTTTGCCCTGATGATAGGAGTGTCTTCATGGGGAAATCATAAAGCCCTGAGAATGATGACTTAAGGAGCTAACAGAAAATTCACTCAAAGGAAATCATACATAGGTTCAAACTCTTGGTGAACATCTGTCCTTGATAGCTGTATGAAAATGTAAATTAAAGCCAGAGTGAGATACTAATTTCTACCTACTAAATAATGCCCTACTGACACAAAAGTAGGAATATTCCCTCTTCCCATACTAGCCACATTGCCACAAAACTGGCCCTTGTATTCTTTACTAGTTACACTGAAGTTTGGTAGGACTCATTTAAAAACCAGAGCCTCATACCTAATGACTGACCATGTGGATAATTATTCCTCAGACCCAGTCTGACTCCTATGAATCATTACAATTGCCCATTCTTAAGGTAGTGGCTTATTATGTTGAGTATAGAGCCTGGAGTATAATGCAGCTGTTAAAAGCGATTAACAGGCCGGTGTCAGAGGTCCACAGAATAATGACGGATACGATGTTGAGCACAAAGACATCCCATAAGACAGCATGTGCTTCTGCTGTGATCAACTATACAGTTCACCTGGGGAAAGATAAATATTTATGTTTTTCAGTGTTTAAACACGGTTTCATTAATTTATGATTTGAGGATTAGAAGATAAGTCATTGTGCTGGTTAATTTTATGTGTCAGCTTGGTTGGTCATGGCATGCCCTAATAAACTGTGGTTTCTGGGTGTGTCTGTGAGGTTTCCAGGTGAGATTAGCATTGGAATCAGTGGACTTAGGTAATTAAATAACCCTCCTCAAACTGAATGGGACTCATCCTCCATCCAGGGTCTGATAAGACAAAAGACCAAGAAAGGAAGAACTTGGTGTGGGTGCCTCCCGCCCCCTCCCCTCACTAATTGAGCTGCAAACCTTCACTTCATCTTTTCTGGCCCTCAGGCTGGGATTTATACCAGGGGCTCCTCTGATTCTCAAAACTTCAGACTGAATTAACCACCAGCTTGCAGATGGCAGATGACAGGATTTTCAGCCTCCAAAATCACATGAGCTAATTCTTCATATGATATCAATCCGTCTCTCTTTCTCTTTCTTTTCCTTCCTTCTTCCATATGTCTATCTATATCTATATATCTATATATCTTCTATTGGTTCTGTTTTTCTGGAGAACCCTGACTACAGTCATAAGGGAAGAAATGGAGTTCCTCCAATAGAAGATGTTCAGGATTAAGTTTAGGGCTGCATTTGAGTGTGTCACTTAACCTTTCTGCATCTTACATTCCTCTTCTGCAAAGAGATGACAATGATAGCACCTACCTCTTAAGGTTGTTGTGAACCTTATCCAGAATGTACCCTAACTGCCAGTCCAGTTCCTGGCACATAGTGATTATTGAATACATGGTTGTTAATAGTAGCAACATCACTGAAAGCCATACCAACAAAAATCAAGATAAACAATTTATATTCCTGTTGAGAACTATAATGAGGTGCAATGAATCTCTAAACAAGACACCGTAGTCTGTAAGTGACTCAAGTAAAATGTTACTAAGGGGCCAAACATATGAAATGCATAACTTTCCCATTGCTGAGCGGTTCTTGAAAGAATCCCTCATTTTATTTTATTTTATTTTATTTTATTTTATTTTATTTTATTTTATTTTATTATTTTATTATTTTATTTTATTTTATTTTATTTTATTTTATTTTATTTTATTTTATTTTATTACTTTATTTTCAAAAAGGACAAGTAGAGTTCATAGGATTGTTAGCCAATACCTGACTAAATCTATTGGGCAAACATTGCTAATCCAAGCAGGTAAAATTTTCCAGATGAATCTGCGTTGTGTTTGCTGAAATGAGATACTCTAGGATTTATGGCAACTTGGAAAACAATGGATGGGACATTCACAAAGAGAGGAACCTGCCACATCCTGAGACCAAGCATCCTTAGCTGTTACCTCCAACCTATTAGGTGGAAGTTTCTCTAGCATTTAGGGGTGTCCAGGCCATTTGTTAGTCAGGAAGCTAAAGCAACTACTGGTACTCTGAAACATAACTATCTACTTAAATCAGATCTATTTCAGCCCTTAATTTGGAGGTGTTCATATGTATTTTACCAAGAGTTCATTTTGGCAGAATTATCAAGGGAATGACTTGAATTTCTTGTTTCACCTTGCCCATTCAAGGACCACTTTTCAAAATCACTTGGGGCTCTCTGTTTATCAGCCTATTTCAATACTTTTAAGATTCCACAAAACCACATTAAAGCTACTGAGATGACTAAGAAGAGATGATGGTAACTGTCAAGTATCCATATCAAACAGGTGATTTTTAGTGCCTCAGTCATTTGTTTCCTACACTATGCAGTCTATTAGAGGTGTGAAATTATTTGCAATCAGTGAGGCTATCTAAAAGTTACTAATCACATTTGAGGTCGAGGAGTATATGTCTGACTCATCTGGCTCTATGAGGATTGGAGACTAAGTTAGCATTAGATAGAAGCTGATAGTCATTTTTCATTTAATTTCTATATGTGAATCACTGGAAATACTAGGGTCATTGGAACACAGTTTCTCAGAAACTCAAAATTAATTTATTTATTCCAGGCACGCGTGGATCCAGGTCCTCAAATGATTCCTTAGGAACATTCCCTGTCTATTAACTCTGCTTTCCTACTTTCCTTGGGTTTGGCTTATGTCATGAAGGGGGGGGAGGGCACTAGCAGCTCTGGAATTGCCTCCTTGCTCAGATGAAACCAGTCCAACACCAACAATATGGAATCATAATGGGGGAAGGATAGTCTCCCCTACTCCAAAGAAAAACTACAGTGTTTTTACAGACTAGAATGGAAATTGGTTAGGTGAAAGCAACAGTTGCCTTCACAGACAGAGCCCAATTTCCAGGTGGTCACCAGTCTCTAAAATTCCCTGGTTGATTGCTTTCTGGTCTGCACCCTCTTACCTAATCTCCCTACCTTTGTTCCATCTCTTTTCCATGCACTTGCTGACCCTCATGGGTCATCCACATCCCTGCACAAAGCACAAAGTATTCATCAATCAGAAATGTATTCAGCACAAAAAAGTGTGAAATGCAGGGCTGACCTGCTGGTCTGGATTCTAAGCTTAGGACAAGCAGGGGAGCTATTTGTTGCTCACTCAGCAGATGCCTACCGTGGAGAAGAGGTTTTGAATGAACGTAAGGAGAGAAGATTATGGTCAGCTGAGGGGAGGAGATATCTGTATTCACTTAAAAATCCAACATACCACTCTGGATAGAGAATGATAATAGCCATGTCAGTGATGAGGGAAAACTAGTTTTCGACACTTATAGGTGAAAATAAACACTTACCAGAAGAAGTATCTTATCAGGTGGACCCTGCAATACTAGCCAAGCTTGGAAAGCATCTGCATAAATAGAGAATAAAGGAAAGGAGATCTAGAAAAGAAGAAACAGTACAAAGCAGAATTCCTTCCTTTAGAGACATATTAAAGAAATAGAACTTTGGGATTATTATAGGAAAGATGTCAGAAATTCAGCTATCTCTTGGCTGTAATAGAAATACAGTTCAGATTGGCTTCAGCTAAAAATGTAAGTGATTAACTTCCTTTACTGGGTTGAATTATGACCTCCAAAAAGATGTGATAGGAATTCCAACCGCCTGTGCCTGTAAATTTGACCTTATATGGAAATACGGTCTTCGGAAATGTATTCAGGTTAAAATAAGGTCATATCAGATTGTGGACCAATGTCCTAATCCAATGCCTGGTGTTTTTATGAGAGAGAGGAAAGGGAGATTTGGGCATAGAGACACACACACTGAGGGTAGAGGTGGTATGATGATGGAGGCAGAGATGGGGAGATGCAGCTACAAGCCAAGAATGACACGGATTGCTGGCAACCACCAGAAGCAAAAAGACTTCTTCCCTAGAGCCTTCAAATGAAACATGGGGCTGTGGACACCTTATTTCAGACTTTAGTCTCCATAACTAGGAGATAATACATTTCTCTTTTCTTAAGTCACCCAAGTTGTGGTGATGCGTCATAGCAGCCTTGGAAAACTACATCTGCAAATATGGGAGTATCTAGCTTCAGGGATAGCTAGATCCAGATGCTCATAACATGTCATCAGGAATATACCTGTCTCGGGGTGCCTGGGTGGCTCAGTTTTTAAATACCTGCCTTCCGCTCAGGTCATGATTCCAGGGTCCTGGGATCAAGCCCTATGTTGGGCTCCTTGCTCAGTGGGGGGCCTGCTTTTTCCCTCTCCTGCTTCCCCTGCTTGTATTCCCTCTCTCATTGTCTCTCTCTGTCAAATAAACAAATAGAATCTTAAAAATAAGAAGAATATACCTGTCTCTGTATCTGGGCTCTTTTCCCTTGGATTTGATTTAATTTTAGGCAGGCTCTTACCAAGCGGAGCAAAATAGCTCCAGAAGATTAACTCCAGATTTACCTTTGACCAAGTTCATGAAAAAGTCCTAGGCTTGGTCAGGGTTGGGTCCTGTGTCTGTTGCTGAACCAGTTCTTATTGACATAGGCACTGGATACTGTCTTTGGCTAGGTCTGAGTCCCAGGTGCATCTTGAAATTTGGGGCAAGTGTTAGCTTTACATGGACTCTAAAGGGAATGGGAGAAGAGAGATCTCCAGAAGGAACGGAAGCCCCAAAAGGTTTCTCAAAAGGAAAACTGGAGTGAGGAGGAGGAGCAAGGACAGTTGTTATCAGAAGTAGACAAAAGGACACTGCACAAGGCGAACACACACACACACACACACACACACACCTTCCGTAGGTCAACTATGATCACATTATGGAGAGCCATGAGCGCAGGTGGGAAGGTTTTTAATACCAGTTACATAGGTATACTTGAGAACAGTAGACCAAGAGGTGAGAATTATAGTTCCTGAGAGTTCTGAGGAAGGTCCTGAACAGGAAGCTTTGGCAAAAGGTGGATTGAGGATAGGACACCATTCCACCCTCCTATAAATTCTGGAGTGTCCTGAGCCTCCTGTTTGAATAGCTGTAACACTTAACCCCAGATGGGTCCTAGCCTGGAGCAAACTCTCCATAGTAGATAAAGGTGTCTCAGTAGCCCCAAGACGAGGTGGAAGAGGCCTAACCTAGACCAGGGCCTTTGGGAATGAAAAAGCCTGGACGCTTTCCAGATGTGAACTCTTTTTCCCGCCTGGGACCAGAAGAGGATTGGGCTTCCAAAGGGTAGCAGCTACTTCCAAGTACTAAATATTTCTTACCTACAGCATTTGCTAGCTGCTTTATGAACATGACTCAGTTAATCTGCATACCCAACCAAAAATGTAGATACTTTTTTTTTCAGATGATGAACTAGAATTCCAGAAATATGAAATGAATGTCCCAAGCTCACACAGTGAGTGAGGTGGCAGGGCTACAATTAGAACTGGGGTTCACCTAACCCCAAGACTGTTCATTTTTCAACTATTCCCAGTGCTACAAAATTAAGGGTTGCGAACACACGTGACGATACTTAAGGCCCTCTCATAACATTTGACTGGTTACCTGTATGAATACAGGTACATATCAAGACAAAAATGTGTATGACCTATTTCTGTGGAGATTAGGTGTCTTCATTTTGTTACTTTAAGTTCAAAATGGACTCTTTGCTCCAAAGTACCTATATCAAAAGATCCAAAAAAGAAAGTTTTAAACATCCTGCATAAATTAAGAGCCCCATATGAAAAACACCAGGGAGCTAGAATTAAATAAAAATTAGGCCTGGAAGCAGAGTAATGACCCAGTGGTTCATTACAGCCTTACATTTTCAATCAAAGATAAAATCTCATTAAAAGTATATCTTTGATTAGGTGAACAAGTTTGGACTGTTCCAAAGTTGGATCGCTTTATCCAGACATATGAGCCATGAAATCTTTTTGCCTTCTTTTCTAACTTTAAAGGCAATGAGCTATTTATCTTCTGACATCATTATAAAGGTTATTAATATAGAGGAAGACTGAACAGAGATGGTAAAGCTTTTTAAATATCTACCAGCAACTTTTACCTCACAAAATTAAAAGACCTCTTTTTATAGTCTGTTGTGATATTAGGGAATAATTTCTATATGTGTCTAGACTAATTCATCAGTAAAGAACCATAGTAAGCATCTAATTATGCACTAACCCAGTAGAAAGAGAATGCAAGCCACATGGGTCATACCAACATTTTTCTAGTAGCCACAATAAAAAGGTAAAAAAGAAGAGATGAAGTTAATTTTAATAATCCAGTTTATTTAACCTAAATGGCCTACTATTTCAACATGTAATAAAGATAAAATTATTTGTGAGATACTTTATACCTTACTTTTTTTTTTGTATTATGTCTCAATATCTAGTGTGCATTTCATATCTCAATTGGGGCTGGCTTCAAGTGCTCTGAAGGCCAGGTGTGATCTAATCTTGTCGTTTGAAAGAGAAACCAAGAATCTGAGAGATCTCTTGAAAGATTTTCGAATAACAAGACAATTTCCTTTGGAGAATTGGTTGTATACTCAATTTCCCCCATAATAATGTGCTTTGGGGAAACAACACTTCACAGACAAAAATTATGCTGAACTGATGTAGGGACTCTGGTAGGCCCCATGCATCTCTCTCTTTTTTTTTTAATATTTTATTTATTTGACAGAGAGAAACACAGCCAGAGGGGGAACACAAGCAGGGGGAGTGAGAGAGGGAGAAGCAGGCTTCCCGCGGAGCAGGGAGCCCAATGTGGGGCCCGATCCCAGGTCTCCGGGATCATGACCTGAACCGAAAGCAGTGTCTTAACCAACTGAGCCACCCAGGTGCCCCCCCCCCATGCATCTCTTAATAGAGGCTCTAGCAAATTGATTTCAAGAAGTGCCCACATCCCCCCGCACTTTAATCTTGCAAACTTAATCTCTGACTACGAATATTTGATAAGGCTTGTTATGTAGTTTACCCAGGAAGCTTGATGGATCAACAATGTATACAGTGTCTCCAAGTGTCCCATGCATCCGCATTCCCAGATGAAGCCATTCTAGGTGATGTATGGATTTGCCATTTAATATACAAATTTCCTTGACTTCCTTGACATATGCTGGAAATATCCTAAGTCAAAAATGCATTGAATACACCTAACCTACCCCACATCAGAGCCTATCTAAGCTTTTTTTTTTTTTTTTTTTTTTTAAGATTTTATTTATTTGACAGAAACACAGCCAGAGAGGAGGGAACACAAGCAGGGGGAGTGAGAGAGGGAGAAGCAGGCCTCCCGCCGAGCAGGGAGCCCGATGTGGGGCTCGATCCCGGGTCTCCAGGATCATGACCTGAGCCGAAGGCAGTGGCTTAACCAACTGAGCCACCCAGGCGCCCCTTATCTAAGCTATTTTAAACATACTCTGAACACTGACATTAGCCTCCAGTTGGGCACAGTCATCTAAGACAGAGTATATTTTACAATAAAACGTTGAATTGTTCATATAGTTTACTGAATACTGTACTAAAAGTTAAAAACAAAATGTGGTTGTCAGCGTCCTGGTTGTTTACCCTCGTGCCCACGTGGCCGACTGGGAACTGGGGATCCTGCTCCTGCCCAGCTTCCCGAGAGAGGATCGAATCACAGATCCCTAGCCCACGGGAAAAAGAATCCGAATTAACTGGAAGTACAGTTTCTACTGAATGTGTATTGTTTTCGCACCCTCATAAAGTTGAAAAATTGTTTAGTCAAACCCTCGTAAGTTGGAAACTATCTGTAATTGAATCACAGGATAAGAACATAATTTCCCTCTCAAACTCATTTCAGTCTTTCAAATGTCAGGAGAACCTCTCTGTGTGTTTCTATTGTGTCTCTAACACGTCTCTACTAACCCTTGCTAATTTTTTTTGAATGGAGTGAGAACTTTTGGCAGACAAAATATCCAGCTGGAATCCAACAATTGAGGAGCACTGCTGTGTTTTAACCCATTTCGTGTCATAGTCTCCATCTATTATGGCAAAGTCCACTGTTTTGGTGGTGACATAAAGCTGTGTTTTAAATTGTATTGAAGACTAAGAGCCAATTTAAAGGAAAAATAATAACTCCAAAGGTGATCCCATGGGTGAGGAAAAAACAGTGAAGAAGTTATGTGAATGAACTGACATCTGGGAAGTATTTGTGTTGTCTTGGTGAGGGGAGTTTTTTCTCTGCTTATTTCAGACATCATTGTGTTGCATCATTTCTTGCTCTCAGTTTCCCTTCCTAGCCCTAGCTAATTTCTACAAACGATGTTTCCTGTTCACAGAGGGACATGTGGCTATAGCACTTGAAATACTTTGCTACCATCGGGCAGCAAGAATAACCTGTCCCCTCAAGGGTCCTTCTGGTTGGACTAAGAATCCAATTGGCACGAGACAGATTCAGAGGAGAAAATCAAGTTTTTACATATGTACAGGGAAGCCACACAGACATGGAAATTCCAAAGGCAGTCAGGCAGAATGAGGTATATATGTCATTCTGAGCTAAGGAGAAAGGGTAGGGGTCTGGTTCTTCAAAGGGATAGAAAGCAAGGAATCATGGAAAGAGTAAATGTTTGGTAAACTCCTGGGCTACTCCAAAACAACCGGACAAAGAAAAGACTGTGATCAAAAAGGGCTTGGTAGGTTCCTCCCTGTCTACCTCACCTAATTCTTATAAGTTAGTTAATCTGCAGTGTTAGCTCTCTTCCTGGAGCAGGCTCAGTATCTAAATTCCGCTTAGGCAGTGGTAGAGGGAGGTAAAGAGCTCTTTCTGCATCTACTGGGTCTTGATTGCTTTTAACTCAGAATAACCTTTATACCCTAGTGGCCTGTCTTGGAGTGGCTTCCCTTGACCCCCACACTACCAATGGAGAAAATTTTATAGTACTACACCCATCCATTCCTTGAGGTGCCCTAACTATCTTTTTATGCACTAAGCACAGATAGATTGGAAAGGGAGTAGCATATTTTAAGTATCTCTTTTGCTCAAAAACTTAAAATACTTGCACAAAGTGTGGGCTCATCGAGTTCAAAGTAATCACCCACACCATCTGAAAGGACCCCAGCCTGTTCTTTGAGGAAGGAAAAGATGAAATCTTTTTGTATGCAAGTTCTTCCGCTCCTTTCTGCCTTCAAGTTCTGTTTGTTAATGATTAACTCATCAGGGAGAGGTTAAACAAATACTAGAATTTTCTTCTTAAAACCATCCTTTCTAGCTGTTTATTTTCTTTCATGCCATCTTTCAACTCAGAGTTTCTCAGAGCTCTTTCATTTTCCTAAAATTTACTTCATGTTCCCCTAGAGTTTATTAAAGCAGTATTTATTTCTTTTTATTATTTTATCTGCCTGAGAGACAAGACAGGGTGATTAAAAGTTTAGATTCCTGACTGTAATGGAATTCAGCCCAGTTTTGCTACTTCCTACCCATGTGGTCCTGAAGAGGTGACACCACATCGGTTTCAACTGAATCACAGGAGAACCATCATGTAGGTTGATAATTAAAAGAGATAAGATAGTGGTTAGTATGAATATACTAAGTGGTAGTATCATTATTATTAGTATCCTTCACCTATTCGCTTCTTCTTTTCTGACCACCTAGTGGCTAGGATGGGGTGACTTGGGTTGTATTCACAACAGTGCTTTGATCTGTCTTATTCTGCTTTTCCAGTGTCAGAGATAAGCTTTCACTTAATGGGCCATAGAGGTCGTGTTTTTGGCGAGAGTGACTGCAGTGGTTATGACTTAAATCTTTGTTTCATCTTCCTCAGGCAGAAGGGTTGGGTAGCCGGCCACCTAACTCAGCAAACTATTCATTCCACAAACATTGCCATGTTCCAGACTTCCTGGTCAAAACATTAATGGAGTGTTTCCCACTGTTCTAGCTCCCATGATGAACTTGGAATTGAATCGGTACTTATACAAAGATCACAGTATAAATGTACCTAGGACCACATGATAATTGGAATAGAGTAACTTTTAACATACTATATAGAAATTTCAGGTTTTGGTCCCGGTCTCAGAGGAAATAGAAGTCTCTCTATATAGTATTTATTTATTTTTTATCCTATCTTGGTTTAAAAAGAATCTTGGGGCACCTGGGTAGCTCCTTCGGTTAGGTGGCTGACTCTCGATTTACGCTCAGGTCATGATCTCAGGGTCCTGGGATTGAGTCCCACGCTAGCCCTGCTTGGTGGGGAATCTGTTTGAGGATTCTCTGTCTTCCCTCTGCCCTTCCCACTGCTCTCCCTAAAATAAATAAAACTTAAAAAAAAAATCTTTGCTATCTCTCTGGGTAGCAAAACTTTATCAGCAAGTAATACTAGCCTGGCAGACTGTTGAGAAGAGTTTGGAGGTATAACCAGATTTAGCAGAGTAGTTCTGTAATCAATTTGTAATGTTTTTGTCTGCAAAGGGGGGGGGGCATATGCAAATATTTTTCTCTATAATATAGTCAGTTGAGAAAAGCATTAAAATAACTTATTATTAGTTTAACCTGCAAGTTCAAAGCAAAATGAAGAAACAACACACACATAGTCACAATACCCTCCCCTTCCCTCTTCCCTCCACAGTCTAGTTGTTTTACGGACAGATAGAATCTTGGCTCCGTGGATTAAATGATCAGTTTTCAACTGATAATACTAGTGCCATAAGCATAACCTCTGCCCTTTTACCTCAGTTCTCACATATGTGAGGTGGAGATAACTGCCCTTTGTTCTCAACCAGCTTCTTCTGAAGATTATGGGAGTTAGTGCCAAGATTAATCCAGTAAATATTTACTGAGTCCCTTGTGGCCTCACTGTGATGATGGCATAGAAAAAGTCAAGTCAGCTCCATAAAGCAGATTTTGATATCAGTATCTTTCTTTTTAAATTTCCCCCCCTTATTTATTTATTTTACTTGTATTTCTACTAAATTTGGAGCTTGTACCAAAAAGATAAAAGAGTTCCTCCGACTTGGAGCTCTTTGCTGTTACCTGTTTTCCAGACCTGGTTTGTTTTACCTGAAAGAGTGAATGTTAGGATCCTTTTAAAGTTCTTTGTGGGAAATAGTGAAATTCCTGGGCCTTGAATGTGCATTTTCTCTGTGTTTTGCATGGAAATGGTATCACTCGTGCACGAGGATTTGGGCCATTTAAACAATAAGAACAGCAAACAACAGCACAAAAGAATTCTTGCTTTTCCACGTGTGCGGAAATTCAGCTGTCCGGTGCAGATTCCCTGTTAACCACTAGAGGCACCCTTCTGTTTCTATCGCGATTGCTTCCTCAAGTTTTAGGATTTGCCCTCTTTTGTGGAACTAGGAAGACCGGAAAAATGTGTTTCATGGAAAAGGAAAGTTAGAAGTGTACTTAATAATAATGATATTTTAACGTATTTATCATTCATGTGTTTTATAATGATTCTGTGGTTATTTGGAACAGGGTTTCTCAGTCTTGGCGTTGCTTACCTTTGGGCCAGATAATTCTATGTTGTGAGGGCTGTCCAGTGCAATGTAGTGTGCTTAGCAACATCCTGGGTGTCAGTAGCATCCCCTCCGTCCTTGCCTCTTCCAGTCATGACAACTGAAAATGTCACCAGAAGCTTCCAGGTGTCCCCTGGGGGATAAAGTCGTGCCTAGTTGAGAATCCCTGATATGGGAGAATGTTTCCATTAGCGATAGGCTCATGGTAAAGTATTTCAGGGGAAGGGCGCCTGGGTGGCTCAGTTGGTTAAGCAACTGCCTTCGGCTCAGGTCATGATCCTGGAGACCTGGGATCAAGCCCCACATCGGGCTCCCTGCTCGGCAGGAAGCCTGCTTCTCCCTTTCTCACTCCCCCTGCTGTGTTCCCTCTCTAGCTGTGTTTCTCTCTGTAAAATAAATAAAATCTTTAAAAAAAAAAAAGTATTTCAGGGGAGAAATTTATACAACTTTGAAATGGTTTAACAAAAAAGTAAAATAAAGATAAAATAAAGAAAAAATAGGAGGGGGGAAGTACTACAATTTGGAGAAAGAAAAAAGGAAAGGAAGGAAAGAAGGAAAGGAAGAAAAAAAAGCAGGAAAACAGGCACCTGGATGATTCAGTTGGTTAAGCATCAGCCTTCAGCTCAGGTTGTGATCTCAGGGTCTTGGGATGGAGTTCCACTCTAGGCTCCCCGCTCAGTGGGAAGTCTGCTTGTCCCTCTGCCTCTGCCTTTTCCCCTGCTCGTTTTTGTTCTCACTCTCCCTCAAATAAATATATAAAGTCTTAAAAAAAAAAAAGAAAGAAAGAAAGGAAAGAAAAGAAAAGAAAAGAAGGAAAGGAAAAGAACAAAGAGGAAAACAGCAATGAGAGCCAAGAGTCCCAGGCCAGCAAGCCCCATCAGGCCCCCGGCGGACCTGAACCTCTGCTCCAAACAGTGGTAGCAGTTCTGTCAGTGGGAAGCCCCCTTTAGCAAAGGGGCTAAGTGATTCTGAAGACTCTCGTTTTATATTTATTTAATGACAAAAGAGTGAACTGCCAAATCACTGTTTTTCATTGGACTTTATCCAGAGGACTTGTGTTTAAGTTTTAATGAACAAACTAAAAAGGGGGGGCGGGGGGCTCTTTTCTAAATTAAAAGAAATGAACAAGGCATACCAACCAAATTCAGTACAGTGAGGCTATTTTTTGGAAAGGCTGTAAATGTGCATTGAGGCATTTAAATATGACATATTAATATTAGATGCCAGTTTTGAATTAAAGTGTGTTTTCTATAATGTGCTAATAAAATTGTGGTTGTGTAGGAGGCTATCAGGACATATATGCTGAGGCATTTGGGGGTAAAATACTTTCAAATGGTTTAGCAAAACCAAAGATAAATATAGGTATATACATATAATATGATACACTCACACATATAGGTATATATACACACAGACATGTGTGTGTGTGTGTGTGTGTGTGTGTGTGTGTGTGTGTAAGTAGGCAAACTGTAAGACCAAGTGGATCCCATCAGGTCGAAGGTGACCACAAGCCCCCAGGTCTACATGCTGTGGTCTAGGTACAGACAGGTGTGTGGGGTGGCGAGGTGCAGGCTGGACACTGACCATCACAATTTGAGCTTCACGGTGACACGCGCTGGGACGCAAGTCTTCCTTCCACCAGCTAACAACGAGTTGCCTCTTAATGGGTTTTGTGACTTTGAAGCCTGAGTAAAACAGGAATCACACATCTCTTACAAGAAATGGTCGTAAGCATGAAATGAGGTAATATACATGAAAGCTTCTGTCATGTAGTAGGTGCCTGCACGCATCTGTCCCCTTCTTTTCTTCAGGGTATGTAATCTCGTTCCGATGGTGGGAGAGATCATGAATGGCCCCTAGTTATGACTGGCTCATGGTGAGCCTTTTAAATGTTTGTTTGCATTTCACCTGTATGTTTAAGCATAGAAAAACAGTTGAATTTCCTTATTGTTTGCAGGAGCTATTCACATTTTTTAATGAGTTAACATTAAGACCTGATTTGAAACACACCTGACTATGGGGTTGTTCATTAGTAGTTCTCTGCACGTAACCTGTGAGTCCTTGGTGCAGAGCCCGATATGACCAGTAGATGGCAGTGCATGATAAAGAAAAAGCTCCCCGCTGCTGGCCGCTGTTTTAATTAGCTAAAAGCAAGGCAGGTATTCTTTTATATACTTTCTGATTTTGTAATTTTCCCGAGCAGCCATCGAGGGCAGATGTTTTCATCCTTTCCCCCAGTTTAAGTATCAGAGTAGAGGGAATATCAAGATGCAATCAATTGCTGGCCACGGCAAACCCCCTGAACTTAAGTCTTGCAAACATCATCAGCTTGTGCCATCTTAGAAATTGCTGCCCTGGAAGGAGGCTGGGAGCTATCAATTACTTCTAGGGCTGCAATCCCCTCTGTCCTTGAAGAGCAAGCCGGCTGACTCTGTGGGTGAGACTTGGGGACAACGTCGTGATGAGGAGCGGGCTGCTTTATCAATGTCCGCGAAGTTGATCTGGAGCCCTGGAGGAAGAAATGAAAGATCAGCTTAAATTTGTACATGATGGCTAAGCCCCCTGTAATGAATTACCATTAAGTGGGCAGCAAAGTAATTGAAACATGGAAGGCTGGAGGAAAAGAAAAATTCCTTAAAGCATGATTTTTCCTCTAGTTGCTTCCTGTCCTTGGAGTGAGAAAAGCTTAATGTGAAAGGGGCTGGTATGTTTTCAGTATGTAGTATAAATACCAGACCTGCCTAGAACATTTTTATGTTATTACTTAAGGTAGTGGTATTAGTGCCATTTTATAGATGAGGACAACTGTGTCCCAGGAACACTGGGTAACTTGCCTATAGTTGCAGGATGATTCAAAACTTTCTCGGGTGAGATTTGAGCCTCCATTCCTTGCCACATCATTTTCCCACTTGGTCTCCATATATGGAAAGGGGTGCTAAGTAAATATGAGCTCTCTTCTCTTGTATTCTCTGCAATTCCTTTATTGTTAGTCATCAGAAAATAAAGTCAAGAGACCCTTATATGGGCCATAAATGATCTTAATTAGGTACTGACAGAGGAAGAGCTTCAGGTTTTTAAGATAACACTTTAAAAATAAACCAAGCACATAATATAAAGGACAGTAGGAGAAGGAAAGAAAATGGGAAGTAGGGTAATTCGGGGAGAGAAATGAAACATGAGAAACTTTGGACTCAGAAACAAACTGAGGGTCTTGGAGGGAAGAGGGTGGGGGGTTGGGAGAGCCTGGTTGTTGGGTCCTGAGAGCACATATTGCATGGAACACTGAGTGTGGGGCGTAAACAATGAATCTTGAAACACTGATAAAATAAAATTAAATTAAAAAAATAAACCAAGCACAGATATCATTTGTTAATCATGCAAAAGTAGCACGTGCCCATTGCGGTCCATTTTTAAAAATATAGAAAAGTGTAAGAGAGTACCTTACCACTCAGGAATAACAATTTTCACAGTTTGGTGCTTTCTTTTATCTTGTTTTCCCCTAACTACCTATAATTTGAACAAACAGTGTTCATGCATTGTTGTGTTTACATTATATCACAAATATATCTTCTGCCTCAACAAATATTATTTCTTATAAATACCATGTTTAATGGCTTCATGTCCTCTTTCTATGACATGGATATTTCCTATTTTGTATCTTTTTTTTTTTTTTAAGTATTTCTCTGGTGTGTTTTGTTTTTGTTTTTTGGGTTTTTTTTGTACAGTTAGATGGATTCCAACTTGAGGGGAAAACACATTCTCTCTGGCTTTTGAAAAATGGAAGGTGCTACATCTTAACAAAAATATTCCTAGCAAATGTGTGGTGTGCCAATCACTGGACAGTGCATTTTATCTGTATGGTTTCATTTAAACCTTGTGGCAACCCCAGAGTCGTGGGGTTTATCATTTCCTCCATGTAAAAAAGGGAGAGAATATTGAAAGGACCAACCCCTCCAATGTAATCAGCCTGCTTTCCACCCACCCCACAACTGCCTCTTGAGTAGCCAGGTTCTTGTCGCTCAGGTAGGACTCAGACCAGGCCTTTCATTGCAATCTGAAGACTTCTTTCCAGATGGGAACTTTTCAAAGTCTCATCGGCTTCTCCTGAACCTTTGTTCCTTCCCCTTTGCTGTGTTGATGCTTTGAGAAGCCCTGTGTGCCATCTCGTTGCACATAGACGAGAGCACACCCAAGGACCGCTATGCCCAGGCCTCTCTTGTGCCCAGGACGCAGCTTGTTTTTGCATAATTTAAGCACTACATGGTTTTGCCGTTTAAGTTCTGTGAAATTGGTGTTCTCCCATCCATGAAATTATATACATCTTGGGAACATTTCCAGTTACTAAAGGAGTGAATGTATTCTTCAAAAGGGGTGAGCCAGCACGAGCTGATAGAGCTTACCCCAAAGAGCCCTGCTATCTCTCCTTGCCACTTTGAGACACAAAGACAGGCATTTTCTTTTTAAATTCTAAGGCAACTAAACTGCAAATATAAGCGTCCTGTTATGTATCCAGCTGCAACTCATTCCTTTTCCCCAGTTTTCCCCATCACACCCTCTCCCTCCTCCCCTCCCATTCACATCCAGAGAGACCCATGGAAATTGTTGGTAATGCAGATTTCATGTTCTTTCCAAACATTCTCCAGACTGCTGCTGATACTCTCTTGTGTTTTGGGTGCCCATGAAAATGATAAATGATCTTCCAAACAGTGCTTTTGATCGAATCATATCATGAATCCGATTTACATTGTAGTGTGTGTGTATGTATGTACATGTGTGCAGATCCTGCTCATGATATTATTTTAAGCTATTCATTGTGTAAACACAAATAATTATTTCATGATTTCATGGAGAAACATTGCTAAACTTATGTCACAAATTGCTGCAATATTAGCATATAGGAATGGCGAGTACGTAGTCCCTAGACAAATTAGACTCAGAGAAGAAAGACATTTCTGTGACTTGGGACATCTGTAGAAACTCAGATTGGAATTGACCCTTCTGAATTCTTGGTTTATAAAGTCAGGGTATAGTCTGTATTAGTCAGGATAGGCTAGTCTGTGCTACAGTAACAAGCATTCCTTGGAACTTCAAAGGCTTATTACTTGCAAGTTTCATTCAAAGCCCACTGCAGATACTGCAGATCCTGAAGGCCGTGAGCTTCCACAGGATGATGCCAAGATGCAGGGTCCTTCCATTTGACCAGCTGTACTTGTGTCTTACATGGCTTTGCAGGTTGTAGTAGCAGGGGAGGAGAGGGCATGGAGAGCAGACACTTACTCTCTAGTGTGTCAGTCCAGAGTTGTCACGTGATATACCCACATACTAGGGATCACCCAGAACAAATCACATGGGTCCCGCCTACCTGCAAGCGAGTCTGGGAAATGTGTGCTCAAGAAGTGTGGACCCCACCAGGACTCAGTAAACACCTCCACCAAAATGGGCCTTCTGGGTTTAAGCTTTAGAAGTAGAAGATGCTGCGTGTTAGCAGAAATAGTCTTTGCATTCTGTCTTCTGCACTTTACCTGTATTATTTCACTTAAGCCCCACAGCGCTGCTGTGGGGGCAAGCTATTTATCCAGATGATTTCTGAAGCACCAGTGGAGGGAATGCTGGGATTCTAACCCAGATCTCCCAGAGGCCAAACCTACATCATCATGCACCAGCCATTCTGCACACAGATCCTTGTTAGGAAGCTGAAAAACCCTAGAGTCATCCTCTCAGGCTGATTGTGGCTGGAGCTTTCACGCAGACTGGTTGTAGGATCTCTGGCTTGAATTGTTTTTCTGTTTTTATACATGTTTATGACTCACGTGAGGTGATAAAATAGACTTTGTAATAAGGAAGTCTTATCCTCTACATTTATTATATATGAGAATCTAGATTTATTGGAGGGGCTCATGGATAAGTCTTTTTTACAAAAGAGAAAAATAATCTTTTGAAATGGTCACTTTCTCCCATGCATTTAAGTATATTTTATTTCTTGCACAAAAAATTTTTACTATTATGTAAGAGATGCTTATCAGGGGCCTATCTTTCATATAAAGTGCCTCAGACTGTTCATGGCAATGTCCATTATAAATGATGGCTAAGGGTTTCTGTAGTCAATACCTTCCTGAATGTAGACACATTTGCTGGGGACCGTTGTCATGAAAACTCTCAGGAAGTACTTTGGTGACATGTCTATCATTCATGTTCTGTTTGGTTCCTCGCTGCAGCTCCCACAACATGGAAATAAACAGAGAGCCCAGCTGTTTTATTTCTCTGTCTTCCTAGAGGGACAGACTCATTGCACAGACCTCCTGAGCGAGGGCAATAAGCTTCATTTTGTGCAAAGCGATTAGTCTCTGAATGCGGTTTCCTTTTGTGTTGTGCTTTGAGTGTGCGCATGTGTGTGTCGTCGAAAATCTGCAGCTATGAGGTGTGAGAGTTGACTGGTCCCTAGAGCATAGGGGCAAGCTGATAGAAAATTAGTTTTGGGTATTGATGATAAACACGCTAATCTTCTTTGGGTAATCTTTTGAAAACAAGCTTGCCTTATTTATTTATTAATATCATTTTTTTTCCTGTAGGGAATTATCCATGACTGAAATAAAAAAGGCTTAGAAGGTATTCTTAGATTTGAACCTCTAGCTTATAAGGATTTCAATAAATGTTATATTATCTATGGCTTAAAACATGGGCTAATTCATCAGCACTTTATTTTAAATAACATTACTCTCTAAGAAGATATTTCATTTTGTTTTATTAGAATTCGGTGATGTGAAGAAATAATGATATTATTCATGCTTTTAAGTGTAGAGTGATAATATCACACATTCAATATATCTTTCTATAGAAGATAATTCACAGATCCGTTCATTGACATAAATTGACATGAAAAAATACTTTTTTTGAATGAAGAATCAAGAAACTAGAGGTTTAAATAAAGAAACTAGAGATTTAAAATGCAGAATGGTATTGCTTGGTGAGACAGTTTAACATGAAAAACAAGAAAATTCACCTATTTGTTTTAAAAATGGCATATAAGTGAAAGGCAGATAAAACCTCAAAAATCATCATTCCAAAACTATAATCATACTAAGATGACACTAAGATGATTTTATGCCTCTATATTAAGCAAGACAAGGCTTAGATTCATAAACCTCTGTTTTTAGTCAATTAGAGTCAAATAAGAAATGGGTTGAACCAGAAAAGGTATTTCTAACACCAAGATATTTCAAGTTTGTTTTTCTTGACTTCAGAAGAACCGTGAGCCAAGAATTGTAGTGTCTTGAGGACATCCTTTTTCTTCCTTATAAATTCACGTTGCTGAATTCCTCCCCCTTGGCCTCTGAAACATAATCAGTGGAATTGGCAGAGCTGGATTTTCATTTTCACCTCCGGCTAAATCTGTCCACCTGTGATGAGGTTGGTTGAGGATCATCATGAAGCAAATGTTTTCCTATTTGTAGGATGGAAGCAAGTACTAGCTCATGCAGCCAACATTCATTCTGTTATTCATGTTACATCATGTTCGTTCTGATTGTTAACATGAAGATGTCACTTTGCCTTGATGTATGTTGGGGAAAGTAAAAGGGAATTACAGAGTTCTGGAAAGAAATCTCCCAATTATATCTTTTGTATCAAAAAGAGTCTGCTATTAGCTGTGTGGGAGCTAGATGTCACTCACATCAGGAGATGATTTCGTGTCCGTATAAAATTATTCTGTGGTTTTCAGAACAACTGTATGTGTCCTAGGAGTGGTGGGGAAGGAGATGGGGGAACTTTAAGCCATAATAAATGTGGCTGATTTCTCAATTTCTAAACAGCTTATTCTGCTGTCACTCTGCATTCCTCACTCTCCTTTCTACCTTCCATTGTCCTCAAATCCATACCTGTCACTTTCAAGACCTATTGATTCTATTTCCTCGATTCCTATGGCATCCATACTCATGCTGTGTATGTGTGTGTGTGTGTGTGTGTCGGGGGGTAGGGTGCTGCCACCCTAGTTTCTAAGCAATTACTATATAGCAGGTATCACAGTACGTACATTAGACAAAACATTTTACATCATTTTTATATCACCTCTAGGAAATAAGAACGTGTGTCTCTGCAATCGAAGATGACCTGAGTGCCCAAATGTGAAAAGATAGTGGCAGGCAGAATAATGCTGTCCCTCCCCTTCCCCTGCAAAGTCCAAATTCCTATCTCTGGAACCTGTGAATATTTCACTTTTCATAGCAAAGGAACTTTGCAGATGTGGTTAAATTAAAGACCTCGGACTGGGGACATTATTCTGGATTGCGTGGGTGGATCTCGGGTGATCACAAGGAACCTTAAAGGCTGAGAATCTTCCCCTGCTATGCTCAGAGTGGAGGTGTAACAAAGGAAAAATTGTCTAAGGGATGCAACTTTTCTAGCTTTGGTGATGGAGGAAGGAACCATGGTTCAAGGAATCTGGCAGCCTCTCAATGCTGGAAAAGCAAGGAAATGATTACTCCCAAGAAGCTCCAAGAAAGAATGCAGCCCTGCCTGCAGACATCTTGATTTTAGTCTAGTGAGATAAATGCCAGGTTTATAATATGAAGAACTAAACGATAATAAATTTGTAAGTCTTTTGAGCTCCTGTGTTGTGGTGACTTGTTATAGCAACAACAGAAACTGTTACAGTGACCAGGGACCTGCCTTGACTCAGTAGCTATCTGAGCTCTGTGGTTGAATAGTACAGAACCAATGTGGTTTTCCCGGACTTCATGATGTTTTAGCCCTCCTTCTTTCTAACCTACATTCTTGAAGTCATTTGCTAACTGATACCTCTGGCTAGAGTTCCTTTCATGTCAATCTGTCCTACTCATCACTGGTACATTATCCTTCCCAACACATTGGAATACTTAGCTACTTTTAGTGACTCTATGGCTTAATAAAGGAAAGAAACAGCATGGTCTCCCAAATTACATTCTCCTTGTCATTCATTCACCTACACCAGCAAAATGGAAAAATTGCCTCCTATCCATGCTTGGCCACATGCTTCACCCCCGAGCACCTTTTCTCCTACCCCTTCTTCTCTTTGGAATGCATTTGTCCTGACACCTGATGGAAATGTCACCTATCCTCCCAAGTCAGAGTACTGTCTCTGTCTTTTGATCTGTTCAGAATCACCTCAAACAATGATGTAGTGTTGATACTGTGCCTAGAAACTATGCTAGATTCTTTACCGTTCACCCATATGAAGAGGGCATGGTCATTTCTCCCACTTTACAGATGAGAAAATTGAGACAATCTCCCAGGCTTACTTCAGGCCAAGTTTAACTTTCTTTTGTCATATAAACATGGTTATGTTACTACTAGGATGCTGAAACATTTTAAACAAACTTCCATAATTTGATTTCCAGACTCAGAGAAGAATTTCATCTCTTACAGAGGATCACAGTACATCTACCATCTGTTGAATTTTTTGCCCCTATTAAATAATCCCTTTTTGGCTGCTATTATATCGTATTGTCAATATTCTCGCCATTGTACAAGTCTCCAGTGTCTGTTAAATTAGAGCAGAGGCTGGGATGTGAATCAATTTTCTATCCTATTTATCTTGACAAAAAATTTAAGAGATTATCCACCATTTGGAGTTGGCACAGATTAATTATGTAGATTATAGCCACGGTTCTCATCCAAATTCCATTATAGAGAGAAGAAGAGGGAACTGGCCTCTCTCATCACATGAAAAATTTATTTTGGATATGAATGGGAATTGTTATTGAAGAATATCTGGCCCAAGGAAATTCCAAAATATTTTAGTTACATCCCCTTAAAGTTATTTCTAGATATTTTGTTCACCGAGGGCCACTTTACTAACCAAGGTGTAGTGACGCAGACTCTCATGCCCTTCTTTGCCTCTCTTATCTCTTTGTTAGCTTTATAGTGGCTATTGTTTTCCCATGTATTAGCATGAGGGCCACCAGGAGCCACAAGCTCTATTAAGTCTTGCCAACAACTACATGGGTAATAATTATAAAAACGGAGTTCTAGAATTGCCTGTCCTTGGACCAGTTTTGTTCTTGGGCTTTTCCCCAGTATCAGTCATTGTAATTGAATACAGTGCTTGGACAGATCTGGTTTATGTTCCCATCCCTGGAACACTGGGTACCGTAAGGGAGGATGAGAATAAAGGCATTCCTTGAGAGCAAGATTGAAGAGTGGAACCAGAAGTTGCAGGGTCTGGGGGGATGCTTGACAGATCAAAGCACAGGTGCCCCTACAGGTAGAGTATTCGGTGGTGGGAACAAAAAAACCAGTATCAAGGCATTCTGAAAGCTGTATGAAAAGATTTGATATTAAATCAGGCAGGCTTTTGATGAGTATACAGAGAATAATAAAATTTTTAGATGAGTAATCAGAAAACCCTTGTCCCAGTGGATTTTGAATATTATTTTTTTTAAAAAAAAAGTAAAGTGGCATAATTAAACCTATTTGGAAACTGTTGGATTAAATAAGTTTCTTTACTGCCAGATTTCTCAGAGCCCTTAAAGAGAGCAGTGCACCTGTTACGCATCTCCAAGAATGGATATTGAATGATGTGTACTCTAAATGTATTCTTCCTTGAAATCTTCTCTCCCTCCTCTCTTCAGGGAGAATATCATGGTAAAAGACTGTCACAGTCTCTGGTTTATAGTTGGCACTCAGCAAATATTTGTTAAATAAGTTAATGACAGTGGATTACATTGGGAAATGCAGTTCAGTAGTCATGGATCTTCTCTCTACATCTTGTAGCAAAGATAAATAATATGCCATTGGTGTTTTTGTTGTAATGTCCTCTTTTGTTTGTTTCCTTATTTTTACTTGTTTTCCCTGCTTGAAATCTAAGGGGGCTTCAGGGTCCACATTTCCATACAACCGTGAAACTCTGGAAGGAGACTGGATATGGTGAAAATGGTGACCAACTGAGGATTCTTTTGAGAATCACATTGTATAAGCTTTTCAAGAGATGTCCAGACTTACACATACTCATCTCATTTTTTATTGTATGTGCACATAAACTGACATAGAAGTTTACCTTGCTTGAGGCAATTGTTGTATCTAGAAAACTGTAAAAATTGAATTAAGTT
>PITA01015737.1:0-48977 GCA_004023965.1 Spilogale gracilis | reverse complement strand
GCCCAGCAGGGTGGTGCAAAGGCCAGGATTTCCATCTGCCGTGTTGGCACCCATATGAAGAGTGGGCAGGGAGCCCATGATCTGCCTCAGTGAGCAGGCACTGTCCCGTCCCAAAAAGACAATGAGATGTATGCATATTGCATGTTCTCCCTGCCTGGGTGTAGGCACACCACCGATGACCACGATGGACCCAGATCATTCTCTTCAACGGTCCAATAACACACTTCATCTTCATGGATGCTTTCCTATAGATGTTTAGGAAATATTTTTAAACCAAGGGCAAAACTGCAGAGGAGAAGATCTGTGGTTGGCTCGGCTTCTGGGGACCAAATGATGGATTAAAAAAAAAAAAGTGGAGGGTAGGGGAATTTTAGGACATCAAAACAATTTTGTAGGATACAATGATGGTGGACAGATGGTGGAGAGATTCATTTTCCAGAATCCATGAGATAAACAAGACAAAGAATGAACCCTAGAGTAAGCAAGGGATTTTCATTCATACTAGTGTGCCAATATGATCTTGTCAACTGTAATGAATGTACCACACCAATGCAAGATTTTAGAAGCAGATAAAATTGGGCACATGTAGGAAAAAAATATACTTTCTGCTCAGTGTTTCTAGAAACCAAATCACCGCCCCCCAAATAATACTTATTATTTAAAAAGTCAGATAAAGCTGAAAAACAAAAATAAAGTAATCCTCTTGCTCTACAAATTTGTTAGGAAAGATCCCTTTATTTGCCTTTGCAAACCTTTAACGATAATATGAATGTATTGGATTATCCCAAGAAAGAAAAAAAAAATCATGCCTGTGTGTGCTGGTGGATGTTCTCTATGTTTACTGTGTAATAATTTCTCAGTATATACAAATACCAAATTATCATGCTATACACACAGAAGTAATACAGTGTTATAGATGAATCACAGTTCAATAAGGAGAAAAACATATGGGATGCTCAGAAGTTGGAGACCAATGTTCAAATGAACTGATATCCCAAAAGGGGTGTCTCTTAGCAAATCCATTAATTTCCTGCACATGCTGTTATTGCTAAATACTACCTTTTTTTTTTTTACAGTAAAGTCTCCAGGAACTTTAAAAAAAATGCTCACTACACAACATCCTTAAATTTCCTAAATGGTGTTTCCTGTTCTTTAAATATATATATATAGTTTTAATTATATTTTTCTAGCAAGAATGACAAAATAGTTAAAAAACACACATACACACACACACACACACACACACACACACACACACACACAAAGGATATTTATCTAGAATGATCAGACAGCCTTAACCAATCTCCTTTATTTCCACACATAAGTGAAATGTGGGTTTCAGTGACATTGAAGGAGGTCAGAAATTGAAAAAAACAAAACAAAGCAAAAAAACAACTCACATCCATAGTTGCGAAACCCAAAGTAAATGACACTAATTAACATTTGTTAAAAAAAATTTTTTAAACATTTCTTAAAACCAGAAAGGTGCTCGGCGGCTCACAGTCGACCTGAGTAACAGGGTACCTTGAATAATCACATTTGGTACAACTTGACATTCCCATGACTCCTCACACTCGTGTGCAAATCAAGGGATGATTTTTTTTCAATGTTTTTCCTGCAACTGGCCACAAATGATGCCAAATTCTGCAACATCCAACAAAATAGGGTTGGTTTATATTAGGTTACATATACAACTACAAAAAAATGTATGAAATATATTATCAATATTCCTCATGCATTTATTATTAACATTTATTTATAAATTTAAATTGGTAGATTACTATTAATTTCCCATGTGCCAGACATAAAATATGTGGCTATTATTATACAGTGTACCAGATATAAAATTCGTTATCACTATTATAATTATTATGCAATGTACCAAACAAAACTTTGTTATTATTAAGCAGGGTACAAATATAAAATTTGTTATTATTTTTTTCAGTGTACCAAACATAAGAAAATCTATTGTTAATTATTATAATATTTTATAGTGCTTATTATTGGTAGCCCAGTAAAAGCCAAACATCGAGATAAGCTTTTTATGTAAAGGATCTCCTGCTAGTTTCACAACAATCAGAGTTCCTTACGCAAGCATGCCCAGAGTCTAACTCCAAGTTGGTTGGATTCCAAGGCTAGTTTCCCTAACCTTGACCATCTGGAGAAAACCAAACATTCAATTTAAAAAAAATGTTGCTGTTTATAACCACACCTGCTTGGAGAAGAGAACATCTCCTTAAATAGAAATCTTGATGCTCTTTCCTATGCATGAGAGGCTGGGCATGTGCCTTGGGGGAGAGAAGCTGGGGAGAGCAAAGTGGATTTTCAGAATCAGTGGTGAGGAGAACATGTCCAAGGAGCCAAGGGATATTTAAAATGAGATACCTTACGTGAAAGGAAAGGTGGTTGCTTGGATGCATTCTTAACTATGCCCACCGTCCAGGGTAAGTAGAAGAAAAGGAATACTAAAGTCAATTTTGGCCTCAAAACATACAAATACACTTGGAATAAAAGATGAATGGGTGGATGAGTGGAAAGATGCATGGGTAGGTGCATGTGTTGATGGATGGATGGATGGATGGATGGATGGATGAATAGGTGGATGGATGGAAAATTCATGGTAGGTGGATGGGTTGATGGATGGATGGATAAATGGATAGTTGACTGGGTGGATGGATGGATGGATGGATGATGCAGATAGATGCAGGGTAGATAGATGGGTTGATAGATGGTGGATAGATAAATGGATAGAGGAGTGGGTGGATGGATGAATGGACGAGGGATGGATGGATGGAAAGTTATTTGTGTGTATATGTGTGCAAGCATAAATCAACGACAATTGATAGAAATGAACTTTAGGGGAAGTCTGAAAGCACCACTCCATTCCTTTACTTGCACTTCTATTCCTTAGCATTTGCCAGAGCTATTACAAAGCTGAACAGATATGGTTTAATCTCTTTTCATTGATCCTCACTTCTAAGTAACAAAAGGCAGACCAAACTGCAGGAAATGAGCAAAGAAAGACCCAGAAAGTGAAGCAGATTTATTCCTAATGTAAATGTCTGACCCTAGGGAATTGAGGGGCAATGTTGCACAGGCTTGTTCCAAAGTTCTCATCACACTCTCTTCCCCCTTAGTATCATTTAAGCAGCTAAGGTTCCATGCAGATTTCTCTCTTCCAGGCACACGCCCCGATGGGCTTAGCTACAATCTAAAGAAGGCTGTGTTTGTGTCCTAAATTGGCACAAGTCATGTCTTTAGGAAAACAGACCCAGAGGAAATATTGAAGGAGGATTCCCATAGGCTGGCTGTATATGTTCCGAGTTGTTCTCTTGTGCTCACAAACATGTGGCCACCTCCTGGTAGGTCTATGAGCTCAGAAGTCCGGCACCTGGGATGTGCTCATGAAGTGCTTCATAAGCACCACCTGCCATCATCATCATCATCGTCATCATCATCATCATCATCCATCATCATCATCATTATTTATTACAACCTGGTCTTCTAGGATGGACACCCCATGGGGACAACACAATCATTGGACCATGACTCTTTGAACAGGGAAACGGCTTTTAGATTCATTCCACTGACATGGAACCCATAGCCCATAACATCCCAAGGAAGGTAAATTTCTTTTTTTTTTTTTAAGATTTTATTCATTTGAGAGAGAGAGAGAGAGAGAGAGAAAGGGAGCACACAACCAGTGGCAGAGGAAGAAGGAGAAGCAGACTCTCTACTGAGCCAGGAGCCTGACATAGGACTCAATCTCAGGACCCTGGAACCATGACCTGAGCTGAAGGCAGATGCTTTACTAACTGAGCCACCCAGCAGTCTCAAGGAAGGTAAATTTCTAAGCCTAGATGATTCATCCATACATCTGCCCACACTCAGTGCATCTAAGCAGAGACCCATGACTACATTTCCAACACTGTCTCATTTTTGTGTTTATTACCTTGAAGCCTTTCATTCCCTCACACTCCCTGGGATCTATTAGACATGGACAGTACATACATCTCACCATCTTTTCTTAGTGTCTCTGTGAAATTCCCACACAAATGTCTCCAATGCATTTTAGCTCAAAGGCAGGGGATAAAACCACGTGGCTTCTCTTCATGATCTTAGCATATCTGTCTTTGAGAAGAAGTGAAACACTTAAAATCATGGAGCACAAAAAGCAGGCTAGGCATGAATCCACATGAAAACCATGTTCATCACACAGGAGCATGCCAGGAACAACTCATTGTGTTTGCCAACAAGATGGCGGGATAAGTGAGTTACTATTTATTTGTATAGAGTCATGATAATTTTCTCCCCATAGGATCCATTCCTGGTAAAACTGAGAGTCCTATACTATATATTTGAATTTTCTGCTGGAAGGAAGGAAGGAAGGAAAGAAGGAAGGAAGGAAGGGGAAGGGAGGAAGGAAAGAAGGAAAAAGAAAGGAAAGGAAAGGAAAGGAAAGGAAAGGAAAGGAAAGGAAAGGAAAGGAAAGGAAAGGAAAGGAAAGAAAGGAAAGGAAAGGAAGAAGGGAGAAAAGGAAGGAAGAAAGGAAATAAGAAAGGAAGGAGAGAGGGAGGAAAAGGAAGGAGGAAGGGAGGGAAGAAAAGGAAAGGAGAGGAAGGAAGGGATGGAAGAAGGAAGGAAGGAAGGAAGGAAGGAAGGAAGGAAGGAAGGAAGGAAGGAAGGAAGGAAGGAAAAGGAAAGAAGAGGAAGGAATGGATGAAAGAAGGAGGGAAGGAAGGAGGGAGGGAAGGAAGGAACGAAGGAACGAAGGAAGGAAGAAGGGAGGGGAGGGAAAAGGTCACCACATATGGAGAAGTCAATGTTAGGAACTAAGTACACTTTTCACAGTGCATGGCTCTGTTCTCTCTTCCTGGAACCCTGTCAGAGAGACATCAGCATTCCTGGATGTGTCCTCAGAATCTCCATTTTCATCAAACACTTGGTGTCCATCTAGGGTCCCCTGTGGAGCATTCAGAGGGAGCTGGGCACCTGACCTACAAACCCCCATGTTCACATTCACCTATGATGTCCTCACACAGGCACTAGGAACGCTTTCTTGTTCACCTACAATTTGTCTACTTTTATTCTTAAACTTAAGCGTTATTCTTACCAAACGGACATATGTATAAAGTCCAAAAATTAAAGAGGACCCTGACAGGTGTCTCCTCTTCTGTGTTAATGCTCTCCTTTAAATTTTTTCTCATCTTTATCTTATGTGCTGAAATAACATATTTGCTCAGAGATCTGTTGTTTTTATGAGATACATCTGGTGTCGATTCACTTCCTGTTTGATAGGTTATGGTTTTTGGTTTCTTACCAAAATGCTATTGTGTCTAGCCTGTGTGTACAGCACACACACATACACACACACTTAGTATCCCTCTTCCTGATGAAAATGCATCACAGCATTGACTAAACTAATACTCTACAATTTTATTTCTTTTTGCTTTTAGTACTTTTGCTTTTATTTGTTTAGTTTTTTAAGTAGGGTCTATGCCCAATGTGGGGCTCCAACTCATGACCCCGAGATTAGAGTTGCATGCTCCACTAACAGAGCCAGCCAGGCTCAGTACTTTTGCTTTTAATTAGTACTCTTAGTAATTGCATCTTTTTGTTGCTTGACTCTCTGACCATTATCTTTGACTTACTACAATACTGCAAATCTCTTCTGAAGACTTGGGACCTCTATGGGTTTTTTGAACACAGAGTCCCAGGACCCTCTGACCTCCTGGTCCCTGTGGGTCCCCACAGCTGTCATTTTAGGAACTTCCATCCTCAAACTTCATGGGTCTTGGTCTTGGCTGCCCATTGCGAGAGATCGAACATGACAGTCTCTCTGTCACTCACTTCCTCTGGCTGGAAAGTGGGGATATTTTAACATGTAATGTATCGTTTTGTATTATGCTATGCAATGTATTATATTACACAGTCGTGTGCAATATGAAATCCCCCATTCCCTGGGCTTGGGTCTTAGTTTTGCCAACCTGAGAATTCCCCAAGAACCCTCTGACCTCTCTCCCCTCGTGGCTACCCTACTTCCTCACCCCTGTATCTCCCCTGTGCTTCCTCTCTCTGTTTTCTCAGACTTCATTCCAGTATATTCTGAGTAATGGTGTATGGGAAGTACTGCCCCGAGGTAGGCATTCTGCATCTGGAGACCACTAATGAAGTCTGACACTGACCGAGGACACCTGTCCCCCTAAGGAGCACATTCTGATTGCTAGTGTCATGAGACATGGGGCTCAGTGATGCCGGGATGCATAAAATCTTGCAGGTGCCCCTATCCACTTCAACTATGGGAAGTTATGGGAAATGCAGGTTTATAAACAGAAAAATGGGGAGTTGCTGTTGAATATGGATGCTTAAAGACAGTCATTTATTCTGTCTCCCTTTGTCTGTTTGCCTCCATCTCCCAAAACCTACATATGCTGACATTAAAGAGGAAACAAAGGATAGAAAGAATGTGTGAGGAGAGAGGATAATACATGACTTCTGGAAAGCCTAAAACTGATGAACTTGTAGTGACAGCCTTCATGCCTGGAAGGAAATGAGAAGGAACATCTAGTGACAGGCAGGGGAGCCAAGGAAAAACAAGCTCTATAACTCCGAAAAATCACACAAATTGCAGACAGAGCCTGGGCAGAAAGCAGGAGATTCGCCGAAAAATCCCCCCAGGCTCCTTGCAGCCAGGTGAACACGTCCTTCCAACTTTGGCAAACTCCAAAGAATGTGTTTCTTTGGAATTAAACACATACAGGTAGGACATGGATTCACGGATACCAGGAAGAGCTGAGGGCAAAGGCAAGATACACTGCTGGAGAAAATTATAAGGAATGAAAGTCACCACTCCTACATGGATACTCTCAAAGCATCGGAAGCACAGACTTAATCACGTCTACGTACACCCATATTCAGAGCAGCATTATATATACAAGAGGCTCAAGGTGGAAGCAGCCCAAGCATCCATCAATGGAAGAATGGATAAACGCAATGTGGTCCATCCATGGTTGGACTATGACTCAGCCATGAAAAGGAACAAAATGCTAACACCTGCTGGACCATGGAGGGACCTTGAAAGCATCATGCTCAATGAGAGAAGCCAGGCACACACGACAGCAGAGTGCATGATCCCATCTATGTGGAATGACCACAAGGAAACCTGGGTGGCTCAGTTGGGTAAATGTCTGCCTTTTGATTTTGGCTCAGGTCACCATCTCAGGTTCCTGGGACTGAGCTCTGAGTCAACTCCATACTCAGCAGGGACTCTGCTCTTCTCCCTCTGCCCCTGACCCTACTGTGCTCTCTCTTTCTCTAAAATACATAAATAAATATTTAAAAAGAAAAAAGAAATGTCTAAAAAATTCATAGAGCAAGAAAGTAATTAGTCAGTTGGCATCTGAGGAATGGGGAACATTACTTGAATGAGTTTAAAAACCCGGATTTGTGGAGGGATAAAAATTTTCTGGAACAGCATAAAGGTGGTAGTTTCCCAACGCTGTGATTATACTAAATCCCCACTGAATTGTTCACTTTACAATGGTTAATTTTATGTTGTGAATTTCCCCTAATAAAAGAAAGAAAAAAAGGTTGCATATGGCATGTTGAAATGCCCCATCCCTTCCTCCTATTGGGCATCCAGAAAACATTTCCATTATGAGTTCCTCCACGAGGAAGTAACTGACCCAAGAGAAAAGTTCAAAGAGAGGAAAATATGGAAGTCCCCCCAAAATGGTCATGTGTGTACATTGTCACTAAGTACTGAAGTCCAGAGGCAGTCAGACTGGTACATGTAGGGAAGCTCTGACCCAAGAATGAACAGCCAAGAATAACCAGACATTTAATGAAGGGCTCCAATATGAAAAACAGGTGCAAAGAGAAAAGCAGCAACTCTATGGGAGTCACAAAGACACAAGAAAGCAACAAAAGAAGCTTCAAATAAAACATGGAATTCTCAGAAAACTAAGAACAACCATTCACTACAACATATACTATGAAGTATTTTTAAAAAATGGAGTACAAGAAAGAACTCTCAGAATTTACAAAGCACGGTGAAAAGCAGCATTAATACAACGTCTGGATGATAAATCATAACAAATGAACAATTCATCCAGAAAAGAAAAAAAGAAGAAAAATGAACACAAAGAGACAGAAAACAAGATAAATCTAGTCAGCCTGACATTTGAAAAATAAGAGTTTCAGGAAAAAAGAAAGAGAAGGCAGAGGATGGGAATGATGAATGGGATAGTCTGAGAAAATATCCCAGAATAGAAGGATTTGAGGGTTGATGCAAAGGGCTCATTCTGAGAGACAGAGATGAACTTGGGAGCTACCTGGAACAGGTGGCAAATAGAGGTCCAGGTAGCTCCATCCCAGGAGCTGCATCACCTGGGCCATGGGGACAGAATCCCATCCAATGCTTACAACGTTGCTCTAGAAACAGTGTTCACATTTCTCAGCTTCAAACATAGACGATCCAAAGGGGAAGATGGACAACTAAATATATCCCCTTTGGTGGCATCTTTGTTTTACCTAATTCAAGATCTTTCAAGTTAAAAAAAAAAAAAGATGAGTTACTTTTTTGCAGAGGAATCGACATCTTTCCAAAAGGTAACAAATGTAGAGTGTTCCCATGTGGTGTTTGAAGAAACTTCCTTAAAGGTATGCATCCATTTCCAACCACGTGGAGGAAAGGATGGGCCATCTTTGTGGGGAAGAAGTCTCTGCCCACTGCCAGGTTGGTGTCTCTAGCTCCTCAGTTCTTCTCTTTGGGGCATGTGCCTTGGTAGATTAAATCTGAGGACAGCCACTGTCTGCAGCCATAAATCCCAACATGGATGCCACCTTTCAAAGACAAGTTGGGGACACACAGGCTGGTCCTGGTCCCAGGCTCTGTCCCAGGCTGGAGACACGTCTGTATCTTAATGTGATTTCTGAACCACATGCTGGAAAATGCAGATACACTCACTATAGATTTGCCTGATTGGTTGGTTGGCTGGTTGGCATTCTTCAAAGACCCAACACTGCCAGGTCGTGTTGGCTGGGATTCTGCTAGAATCTAACCGATGGCTGGTTGGAAACCCCATTGAGTGTTTGGGTCTAAAACTCATGGAGACCCTTAGATGTGGACAGGAACTTGTTTTTTGGTCCTCAAAAGGGTTTTTACTTCATACATGGCCATTGGACATAAACACAGTCACCATCCTTAACATTAGTAAACAAATCCCTAAAAATAACAAAAGGCCCCATCCAAGGGCAATAAGAGTAGTGGGGTTGACCTGCTGAGTTGATTTGTGATAATGGCTAATAGTTTTGGACTCAGAGCCAAAGCAAATAGGGTGAGCCCATTCACTGAGGACTCCAGATGTACACAGAGGAAGACTGAGGCTGGGATAGCATGGACCACCTTAAGGACACTTTCTTCTGGGTCTGTGGTCCTTTCTGCCACATGTATGGCCTCACTCTCATCTTATATGAGGATACTCTTAAGAATCATCATGTCCCACAAAATCAGCACAGAACTCCAAGGAAGGCCACGGTGGGATAATCTGTGTCTCTCCAAATACATACGGTGAATCCTCAACACCCCTCCCCCCTGCCATGTGCCTCTGTTTGGAAATGAAGCCTTTAGGGAGTAATGAAGGTTGAGTGGGGACATGAGGAGGGCACTCTGATCCCATAGGACTGTAGCCTTATAGCAAGAGGAAGGTACAATGTTCTCCCTCTCCCCTCTGGTGTGTGCAGAGAATTGGCCACACCAGGACACAGGGAGAAGACACCACCTACACACCAGGAAAAGGGTGGTCCCCAAGAACTAGCCCAGCCCACACCGGGATCTCACACTCCAAGCCTCTAGAACTATGAGAAAAATCAAGGGGTTGTGTCAGCTTCCCTATCTGGGGTCCTGTTTTATCACAAAGGACCTTACCTATTTGTATCTAATACCAACACCCTGACCCTAACACACCATAAGCCCTTAATACTTGTGACTGAATTGAAATTCTTGTTGGGGTGCCTGCATGGCTCAATCCATTAAGTATCTATCTTTTGGTCTTAGTTCAGGTCTTGATTCAGGATCATGAGTTCATACTCAGGGTTGGGCTCCACACTGGGTGTGGAGACTACTTTTTAAAAAATTGGTGGCTGTGTGTGTTTAATTTCCTCTCTGAAGTGCCTACAAACCATTTGGGGAGAAAAAGAGTAATAGACACAGAAAAAGAAAAAACAAAAACCAAAACTAGAACAGGTGTATCGCAAGGGACATGAATGATTACCATCGTTCGTTAGAGCTCCTGGTAGGGTCTGAAAGGACTGCTGTGTTCACTCCTGAAACCCAGGGCATGGTTGTGGTGGTGAGCAGCACAGATGCAGGAGCCCAATCGCCCATCCTGCCCAGAAGATTGACGGCAGAGATTCAAATTCAAAAGATCTGATAAAGGCAAAGCCAACAGGATGTGGTAGGAACTGTCTTCCAAAAAACAGAAGAAAGGCAGCGATCACTTCTGAGTTAGGACTCAAGGGGTTAGAAGAGAATGTGCGTTGTTTGCTCTTTGCTTTTAATATTGAGAAAGGGAACCATATTGAGAAGAAGAGAAGTAGAAATGAATTCACTTTTTATTATTTTTACTCAACAAAAGTCAAGTTTAGACACTAAGCATGCACAAAGAAATAATAAGAACTAATACAATCTTCCAATGGTCTCTTTAAAATCATATGCTATTGGAAGCACACTCTACTTGCTTGCCCAAGACTCATGTTCCACCAAGACCACAAAACACGCCCTGCTTGGGGAGTTAGCTGAATTTTAGTTTACCACGAAACTAATGGAACATGCACTTATCAAACAAACAACAGATTGTTTTCACATTTACAAACCTGAAATATTTTTAGAAGAGATTTGCCTGACATGAAGTTGAGTTGACATCTTGCCTAAAGAAAGATCAAACTCAACAAGCTTGACAGATGTCCAGTCACATGTCAGATATGCTACTTAAACAGAGACAGAAAGAGAGAGATAAAAGCTGACTCTCAATCTCTTCGGCCATGAATTATAATTTTTTTTTCAAGTATTCTTCTCTATGCATATTTCTCCACAGCTGGTCCACTCCAGTTCTGAAATTCTGGTTGACCTCCTGCTGCTTTGTTGTGATGTCGTAATCGCTGACAAATGCTTGCCCATGGTATAAATGAATCAGTTGATAGAATTATTTTTTCATGCACCACTGAGTAGATAGTATTTCATAGAAGCAAAGAATCCTTTTTTTTGTAAAAGGAATACATACATCCAACACCACAGAAAGCAAAAGACATATCCTATATACATTGTAAGCTTCTTGTGTGTCCCTCCCAACCCCTCAAAGATGATGATCCTAAATTCCATTAATCATTAATCTGTTTTATGCACAGTTTTGTCACATGGGCCTCCTCTTGAAGCTGCAAATTCTATTGTGCACAGGCTTTTTATCTTCAAATATATATCATTATGCTGCATTTTCTCTTGCAACATGATTATCTCACCAACCTTGTTTGTGAGAATTACATTATTGAAGGACTTAGCCATATTCCTTAATTTTATTTTTTGTCTTAATTTGTTCTTAACTTCATGACTTACCTTTTTTAAAAAAATATTTTTTAGATTTATTTTACAGAGAAAAATGCAGCTAGAGAGGGAACACAAGCAGGGGGAGTGATAGAAGGAGAAGCAGGCTTCCTGCCTAGCAGGGAGCCTGATGTGGGCCTTGATCCTGGGACTCTGGGTTCATGATCTGAGCTGAATACAGATGCTTAATGACTGAGCCACCCAGGCACCCTACTCATGACTTGTCTTTAAGGTTTATGATTCTGATGTCTGGATATCACATGCTTTACTTACACATTCTTTTTTCCTCTCCGTGACCATTTGGATGGTTTTCCATTTTTTGCTACTAGAGACATTGATGTCATGAGCATTTTTGTATAGGGTTCCTTTGTAAGACTTTTTTAGGGAAGTCTTCAGCAGAATGGCTCCTCTTTCCTAAGTAACACCACATGGTTTCCCCCAAGTACCTATACCCATTTCCATGTCTACGAAATATGAGAGCTCCCTCATCTCCTCATGTGTGCCCTACTTTGAGACTCTGATGGCAAATGTGGTTTTAATTTTGTATCCCCTGACTACAGCTCAGTGAGCCACTTTGCTCTGTTTAATTGTGATTCAGATTTCCTCTTCTTTGAAATGCCATTGGAGGCTCTTACCCACTTTTCTACAACCACGTGGTCTTTCCAAGTTGACCTGGAGGAGTTCTTTGTGTACAATGGACATTAAGCTTTTGTTGATTCTTTAGAGCCAATACATTCTCCCAGTCTATGCTGTGTGTTCTCATTCTTTTATTGGAGTCTTGACGCAAACAGTTTCTTGGTTTTCATGGAGTCAACCACATCAGTCTTTGCTCAGTGGTTTCTGCCTGGGTTGTGTCTTGGGTGAAGAAATCCTGCCTTCACACAAGGTCATAGCCTTTCATATTGAACTGCTTAACTTGGATAGCTTAGATAGCTTAGAGTTTTAGAGCTGGGTTTTACTCCCTCTGGATAACCCATTCTCTGACCACCATATTGAATGTCACTTTCCCATGGATTGCCACACACCAAATGCCTCCCACTGATGGTGTTCAATCCCAGTGTCCCTGCTATGGTGCACCTGGACTATGGCTTCTTGGAAGGAAACTTAATATTGGCAGAAATAGTCTCCACCTGATTTTTCTTCCTCAAACTTATTTCATCAGTAATATCTATTTGCATATATATTTATTTTTAAAGATTTTTAAATTTTTATTTTTCTAAGTAATTTCTACACCCAATGTGGAGCTCAAACTCACGACCCTGAATTGGGGCAGTTATCCATAGTATTACGTCATTTTCTTGTAAACAAGGCTGGATCTGAAGTTATGTCTCTTTATTCTCCATATGATCCACTGGCACATTCTGTTTCTTGTTTTCTTTCTTTCCTTCTTTTTTTTTTTTTTTTTTTTTTTTTTTTTTTTTTTTTTTTTTTGGTAAGATTTTTATTTATTCATTTGAGACTAAGGGAGAAAGAGAGAGAATGAGAGCACAACCAGGGGGAAGGGTCGAGGGAGAGAGACAAGCAGACTACCCTTAGGAAAAGGAGCCCAGGGTGCCTGGGTGGCTCAGAGGGTTAAGCCTCTGCCTTCAGCTCAGGTCATGATCTCAGGGTCCTGGGATCGAGGCCCGCATCGGGCTCTCTGCTCAGTGGGGAGTCTGCTTCCTCCTCTCTCTCTGCCTGCCTCTCTGCCTACTTGTGATCTCTGTGTCAAATAAAGAAGAATAAAATAACATTCCACTATTTCTATTTTATGTAGTATACTTTAAATTTTATTACAAATTAAAATTTTATGTAAAAAAGCACAATTGGTTAAAAGTAGAATGTAAAAGAAAGCCAATTTTTCTAAAACGAAATTTTAATTTAAAGTAAAATTAATGCCATTAAATTTTTTTATTATTTTAATTTTGGCCACATTGATTCCTTGTGTTTCATTTTGCTTCGTAATGTAAGAAATGATGCAGGAAATAATGTAAGGGTTCAAAGCTAATGGCCCAGAAAGAATTGTTGAGATGTCTTTGGTGCAACAAAGGTGATTTTATTAAAGCATGGGTACAGGACCCCTGAGCAGAAAGAGGGGGACAAGATCCATGGACAGAAAGAGCTGCACCAGGATCCTGAGAAGAAGCCCATTACATACTCTCAAGTTGGGAGGGCTTCAGGGAGAGCCTAAGTCTCTAAGGAATTTTGGAAGCAAGGTTTCCAGGACCTTGAGGGGCTAGCTATTGTTGGGAAAGGTCATTTATTACCATCCAGTAAAACCTTAGTCATGAGACCCTTTAGATGTCTATCGGTGCGCCATATGCTTAGGGGCTGATTGCCAACACCTATCTTGGGGGGGGGGGTGGTTAGAGATAAAGGGAGTTTCCAAAGGAATTTTTATATCCTAGACTTACAGGACCCTGGATGTCAAGCTAGGACTGCCTTTTGCCCTTAGGGAAGTATTAACACGGAGGCAGCTGAGTCCCTAGAGGAAGGTCATTCTGCTTATGTCAAGGACTTGTCTGGGGATTGTTAAGTAGTAAGGAAATGTAATAATTTTTCTTCTGCCTTTGTGTCCCACATAAAAAAACTCTGCGGCTTCCCATTTCTCAGTGTGTGTTCTGTTGGTCTTCTTCTAACTTCTTAAGTCAGAAACTTAGTTCACTTATCTGTGCCATATTTCCTTTTCTGGCATAAGCACCATACCGCTTTCCAGAGGAACCCATCATGGGGCCCCAGGTGCACACACACAACTCCTGGACCGTGGATGTGTGTACCAAGTAGCCAAAAATGGAAGTTGCAAATGTTTTCTTAAGAAACTGCGGTCATCTCTACAAGCACAAGGGCATGTTGGGCATAAAAGGTAAACATTTTTCCCATGTGAAGGCCACTCTGTTCCACCTTCTCCGCAGTGCAGTTGGATAGAAGGGACACTCTGTTATGCTTTCAGGAACACAGCCATGCACAGGTGCTGGAAGCCGGGACAAGATGCCCTGAGTCCCTTAATGGGGGACATCTGTCATTCCAGGTTACAAGGATCTGTCACCACAGAGCTAAGTGACCCAAAATAACACCAGCAGGACCCAAATGGGAAAACACTCCCAATCAGCCCTAGTGCTGTCATTCTGCTCGTGGGTTACAGGACTCTTGCTTCCTCGGGGTGGAGAAGAGGGTGCGGGGCTCTGTGCTCATTTTAAAGGGGGACCCATGGGGCTGAGGGCAGGGGGCAGTGGGAAAGGGACTGTGCAGAGAGCGCTGAAGGGAAGCTGAACTCAGTGTCCCTGGGAAAGTCCTGGGCTGACGCAGCAGGAGAGAGGGAGGGCATCTTCTGTCGGTACTGTTCCCGTCTCTCTTTGAAGCGTTGACTTTTTGGTCATGGGGCATTTATTTATTTAACGCACCTATTTTGATTCTTTTTAAACATTGCACTAAATAATATGGCTGGGGGCTCCTGGGTGGCTCAGTCACGTAACCCCTGCCTTTGCCTTGGATCGTGGTCCCGGGATCCTAGGATCAAGTCCCACTTCGGGCTTGGCTTCTCCCTCTGCCTGCTCCCCTTGCTTGTGCTCATTCTCTCTCTCTCTCTCTCTCTCTCTCTCTCTCTCTCTCTCTCTCTCTCTCTCTCAAATAAATAAATGCCTAAAAATAAAACAGGACTCCTGTTGGATCCTATACAGCCCCAAGTCAGCAGTCAGGTGTATGTTAGCTGAGAAATAGCACCGCACCTGCTATGTTCCCGCCCCTGGAGCCCAGCTTCCTGTCCACAGTTGGCCCTTGGTGAATACAGCATAATAAAGGACACCCAAACCAAAGTACAAAACCGAAACCACACCAAAGCCTTTCTTTCCCACCCACAGACCATTCTAACAATACTGTAATCCCTTTGTTAATGCACGGAAACACCACAAATTCCTTTCCTTGCAAAGAATGTGCTCCTTTTATCTGGAAAAAATTCTGATGATACAGTCATTAGACTTGTAACAGCACTCTTATTATGCGCTGGATTAGACAGTTAGCGTAATTATAGCCACTGCTGAAATCTGTATTAAAGGCATGGAATTGCTTGGCAGGGTGACAGGGAATGCAGCCCATTCTCGGGAAAATGTAGATGCTAAATAAACCCTCCCCCAATCTGCAATTCACCCACCCCAAACATGGTCCTTTCAAAATAAAGAAATGTCCTCAGCAGTGGCATGCAGCTCCTAAGAGCCTATCCTGGTAAAACATGGAGCATGAAAAAAATTAATCGGCCGAGGGAAGACTTGTGTGAGTATGGCCAACGTTGGAGTGGCTGCAAATACACAAATAGTCATCAAGTAGGATTTGATCTGGGTTGTTTGAAGAAAGATGGCCGTGTAGTTTACTCTTTAATGGAAATGCACGTTGCAGAAAAATTTCTGTGCTTCCTTGATTAGCAGAAACATCGAAGAGAGTGGGTGTGGTCAGCAGAATTCTAAGATGGCCCCATGTGGTAGGTTGAATAGGTGGCCCCCAAAATGTGTGTCCTCCCAGAACCTAGGAATAGAACCTTATTTGGAAACAGGATCTTTGCAGATGTGAATAAGTGAAGAATCTGGGATGAGACCATCGTAGATCAGGGTGACCCTAAATCCAGTGACATGTGTCCTTGTAAGACACAGAAGAGGAGACACAGACATAGAGGAGAAGCCACATGAGGACAGAGGCAGAGATGGGAGGGACATAGCCACATATCCCAGGGATGGGAAACCCAGGGATGCCTGGAGCCCCAGAAGCTGGAAGAGGAAGGAAGGACCTTCCCTGGAGCCTCAGGAAGGAGCACAGCCCTGTCCCACCTGGATCTCAGTGGTCCTGCCCCACCTGGATTTGGTGGCCCTGCCCCACCTGGATCTCAGACTTCTGGTCTCCAGAGCTGGGACAAGATAAATGTTTCAGGGTTGGTTCTTCCTGGAGGTTTTAGGACAGACCCTGTTCCAAGCCTTTCCCCAGCGTCTTCTGGTTTGCAGACAATCTTTTGCAGCTGCATTCCGCCCACCAGTGTCCTCCTTCATCTTCACACAAGACAGGACCCAGGCTCTCATTGTGTGGGTCCCTGTATGCAATGCACCCTCTTTTGTTAAGGCCACCAATCCCATGGCATGAGAAGGTGTTCTGATGACTTCATCTTAACTTACTCCATCTGCAACCACCCTATTTCCAAATAAGGTCACCTTCTGGGTTATAGCAGGTTGGGACTTCAACATACAAAACTTGGGGGAGGGGCACACAGTGCAGTCTATAACACACCCCTGACAAAGAAACCCTTGACATTCAAATAAACAGGGTGTCAGGGACCCAGGAGCAGATGCCCTGGAAAGATTCCAGGAGCTCTTTCCATGGTGAAGGATCCCAAAACCAAAACCCAAGGCAGCACAGCAGATGGCCTAATTTGGCACATTTCTAACACTTCTGTGTGTGTGTGTGTGTGTGTGTGTGTGTGTGTGTTAAAATCACCCAGGGAGCTTGTTAAACACAGCAGTCTGGGCCTCACCCCACTTCTTTGGAATTTGAGTCACCGGGGGTGTGGCTATTTTTAAGAACTTCCCAGGTGTTTGCCTGAAGCAGGATCATGGGGAGGCCCCAAGAGACTCACAGCCCTGTGTGCTCTACCCAGGTGGCCCCAACTTCCAGCAGGAGTAGCATTAATTGGATGCATGACCCAGAACTGGAGACACCCGCATTGTTAGGCAGAAGTGTGGCCACAAATGTGTCTTACTTTAGCCAGTGGGTTTAATTAGTGGCTCCTTGGTAGATAAGAAACAAAAGTTGTTTCCAGATAAATCCAATAAAACCTCATGGATTGAAGATTGCACAGACTTCATAACTCCTCCTAGGCGGGACGTGACATTATAACCTGTCTCTGTTCACTACTGAATGTTATGAAGTTGGAAAGACAGGACCCAGAGCTTTCCCAGGCTCTGAGGTCAATGGGGGATACAAGCATCCACTCCCTGTTCACTGCCAGGAATGGGACAATCGCAGTCCCTCGTTCCAGGCCTTCGACCCCACAAAGCTAAGAATTTCTTCAAAGCGCTCAGAGCCTGGTCAATGAGGCTTTGTTCCTCAATTGTTGACTTTTCCCCCAATGGACCCTGTGTCCCTTCTCCATCCACATAGTCCTTGAAGCCATGCCTTCTGAGATCGTGAGTCTTTTCCAATCTGATGGAAAGCAAGAGGAGCAGGATGAAGCCCACGTCAGCTCCCATGAGGTCTGAGGAGCATCCTTTTGACTCAGACACATCTGTTCTGGGCCAGAATCACGAGGAAAGGCAGAATTGCTATATACAGATGCAGAAATGGAAACACAAGCTATTGAAAGTTTGCCCATGTGGACAGCTTCTTGATTTCTGAGTCGTGTTTTAGTGAAGTGTTGGCAAATGCCTTTGCACAGTGGTGCTGCACCCACACCTAGAACCACACCTACCACTCACACCTGGAACCACTCACACCTGGAACCCACACCTGGAACCACACCTACCACCCACAGCTGGAACCACACATTGAACTCACACCTGCAACCCACACATATAACTCACACCTACAACACGCACCTGCAACCCACAACTATTACCAACACCTAGAACAACACCTAGAACCCCTACCTGGAACCGCATCTAGAACCCACACCTGGAACTGTGTCTAGAACCCCCCCTGAACTGTGTCTAGAACCCACACCTGGAACAGCATCTAGAACCCACACCTGGAACTATGTCTAGAACCCCCACCTGGAACAGTATCTAGGGCCCACACCTGGAACTGTGTCTAGAACACCCACCTGGAACACCATCTAGGACCCATACCTGGAACCAGAATTTGCCTCCACATCTTCCCTTTGAAAGGGTCATGCCAATAAGCCACCTGAGACCAGATAGCAGGTAAGAACATGCTCCTACCTGACTTACAGTCAAGCTCTCTTGTGGATGCTGGTGCTCGGACCTTTTTCATTTCACTTGGGTTTTTCTACTTCATCGTCATGTCTGGTTCCGGCTGGCCCCTGGCACTAGGTGGGCTCTGTGTGCCCTATCTTCTGTACTCCTACTGCCCTTCCTGGCCAGCCAGCCCTATGCCTTCCCAACTTTCCCTTTCTCAGTCTCCACAAACTGGACACCTGCTTTTTTCTTCTTCCTCCCTTGTCACACTGCCCAGTAAAAGATGAAATGAACAGGATATTTTATTAAAATGCTCCTCCAAGGGCACCTGGGTGGCTCAGTGGGTTAAGCCTCCGCCTTAGGCTCAGGTCATGATCTCAGGGTCCTGGGATCGAGGCCTGCATCGGGCTCTCTGCTCAGTGGGGAGCCTTCTTCCTCCTCTCTCTCTGCCTGCCTCTATGCCTACTTGTGACCTCTCTGTCAAATAAATAAATAAAATCTTTTTTAAAAAATGCTCCTCCAAGAATACCGCCTCTCCCAGACAAGAGGAATTAGTCCTCTCCTGAAGAAAGCCAAGATATATGTGATCCACATCCCTTCTTGACATTTTCGTCTTCCAATTCTGCAAGGGACAAAAGGTCAAAGAAACCCTCCCAGAACGTCATAGAAACAGATTCCTAATCTACAACCCCATGTGTTGCAGCAACTCTACTCCAAGGTATAAACCCAACAGAAATGGAAACTCAGTTTCATGCAGAAACTTGTCCACACATGTTCACACCAGCATGATTCACAAGAGCCGGAGGGTGGAAATCGCCTGAGCATCCAACAACAGATGCATGGATAAGCAACATGAGACCCATGCACACAATGGAATATGACTCAGCTGCAAGAGGGAATAAAGCTCTGACACCTGCTCCAAATGTGGATGAATCTTGAAACCACGATGCTCAGCGAAACACAGCAAGTCACGAGATACCGCGTATGAGAGTGTGTATTCATAAGAAAGCCCGGAATAGGAAAATCTATAAAAATAGAATGCAGACTAACAGTTGCTTAGGGTTTGTCGGGCTTGGGAGGTGGTCGATCAAAGGCGTGGGGTTTCTTTTTGAGGCCACAAGTTCTAGATTGGGCTGTGGTGATGATTGTTCATATCTGTGCAAGTCCTAAAACCATTGCAGGGTTCGTTTTGAACAAGTGTATTATGGGGTATGTAAAACATATCTTGATAAAGCTGTTTTTTAAAGAAAACTTAAAGAGAGCTTTAAAAGCACGGGACAAAGCAGTATAGAGCAGAAAGGTGCCTTTCATGGTGTTTCTAGCGTAACTGTTTCCCCCTGAACCCATACTTCTCCACTCACTCCTGGACTTTTGCCTTCATTGGGTTTTATTTGTGTTCCAGCAGCAGCTACTAAGGGCTATCCCCAGTGACGAGCCAAGGCTAGAGTATGGCCCCCAATTCCTGACTCCCTGCGTTGTATAGATTCACAAGAACATAACTTCTGCGGTGGATGGGACTCTCCAGGAGCTCCCATAAGAGCAGGTGTGTGGTTTTGTAATTTATCAGAAATAGGCATATTTTGGTCTTTGTTCCCTACCCCCACCCCCTTTCTGGCAAAGAGTTGCTAAAACCCTGGGAATCGCTAAGTGATAAGATAGGAAGTGTCTCTTGTTATGTGGGTAAGGTGATTTTTGGAATGACCGAGGGGTAGGATTAAAGGGGTGGAAATTTCTGTCTGGTGGAGGGGGGAGGGGCTGCAGGTTGCATCAACTACCGATAGCCAATTATTTAATCCATTCTCACTACGGGATGAAACCTCCATAAAATCCCAAAAAGGAGGGGATTCAGGGTTTGGAAAGCTTCCAGGCTGGGGAAACAGAACATGTTCACCTGCCTCTGTGCCCGACCCCAAGCTCCAAGAGGACAGAATCCCCTTTGTTCTAGACCTCACCCTACAGGAGTCTCTCCATTCAGTTGACTCGCTATCCTAATACATTTTGCTCCTTTGTAATAAACCAGTGGGTAATCTCCTGAATCAACCAGGTTCCCTGCGTCACTCTGAAAATTGATGGAACCCAAAGAGGGGATCGGGGGAACCTCCAATCCGTAGCTGGTTCAGATGGTGATGTGGACTGGAGCGTGGCCTCTGGGGTGGAGGAGTGGCTTTGCAGGACCGAGCCCTGCCCTCGCGGGACCTGATTCCACGTCCAGGCAGACACTGTTGGAAACCCAGCTGCTGTCTGAGGAGCGGTTGTCTGCGGGAGCCCCCGCCCCTCACACATTGCCAATGGCCCGAGTTATTTGGGCAGGTGTAGTCCAAACTCCTGGGCTAGGATACTGGGCTTGAACACGTTCCTGGTCACGGCTGAAGAAACAAGAACAGGTGACCCAGCACGGGGGTTGAGGGTGTGGCCGTCGGGTGGGCTCGTCTCCTTTGCCCCCATTCCCTGCCCCAAGCAAGGTGTTAATGAACACAAATTCTACGAAGCAAACATTGGCATCAAGAAGCCATTCACCAATGGGGCAGCATTCCACCCAGCAAGTAGAGGGAGACCCAAGGTAGAAGGTTTTTGTAGGTAGGAGGTGGAGCTAGGACATTATTAGCAAGATAAAGGAAAGAAAGAAAGGTGTAGTTCCTGCAAGCTCCCCTTCCCCTGGGGGTAAGGGCAGGGGGCATTATTAGGTGCTTTAACTCATCTTCCTTTGGTGGGGGTGTGCAGACGGTCCCTGGGACAGGTACCCTCATTGCAGTGTTATCAGAAAATTCATATGTGACTGACCAGTTCAGACTTAATTTCTTTCTTTCCTTTTTCTTTCTTCCTTCCTTTTTTCCTTCCTTCCTTTCTTTCATTCTTTCTTTCCTTCTTTTCTTTTCTTTTCTTTCTCTCTCTCTCTCTTTCTTTCTTTCTTCCCTTCCCTCCTTCTTTTCTTTTCTTTCTCTCTCTCTCTCTTTCTTTCTTTCTTTCTTTCTTTCTTTCTTTCTTTCTTTCTTCCCTTCCCTCCTTCTTTTCTTTTTTCTTTCTTTCTTTCTTTCTTTGTTTCTTTCTTTCTTTCTTCTTTCTTTCTTCTCTTCCTCCCTTCCTTCTTTTCTTTCTTTCTTTCTTTCCTTCTCCTTCCTTCCTTCCTTCCTTCCTTCCTTCCTTCCTTCCTTCCTTTCTTCCTTCCTTCCTTCTTTTCTTTCTCCTTCCTTCCTCCTTTCCTTTATTTCTTTCTTCCACTATTTTATATTTGAGAAAGAGAGAGCATAGGCAGGAAGAGTGGCAGAGGCAGAGGGAGAAGCAGACTTCCCACAGAGCAGGGAGCCCAATGTAGGACTCAGTCCCAGCACCCTGGGATCATGACCCCAGCCAAAGGCAGACGCCTCACTGACTGAGCCACCGCCGCACCCCTAGAGTTCATCTCCAGGACGGGTTGAAACTGCAGTCAGCTTAGGAGTTAAGCCCCACTTGGTTTGGTGAGTCGGCCTAAGCAGCCCCAGTTGGGGCTTGTGCTTTTCTTCACATGCCCCCAATACCGGCTGCCCCTTTTCTGCCTTGGAGACACATGCAGGGGACATGAGCCCAACTAGAACCTTGGAACCTCACACCCTGTAGAGCCAAGGTAGCCCAGCTTACATCAGAGTGGATGATTTCCAGATACTTTGTATCTAGTCTTCATTTCTCTGGAGCATTTAATCAGGATCCCGGGCCCTTTTGCTCCCGGGGACACTGGCCAGGTCTGGAGATATTTGGGTGGTCACAGCTGTTGGGGAGGACGCCGGGTGGGTGGAGACCAGAGACCAGCTCTGCACCCCACCATGCAGCAGGCCTCACAGCAGGGTGCCCCCCCTGCTGTTCATAGCGCTGAGGCTAGGCGTCGTTTTACATGCAGTAAAATTAGTGTCATTTCTGGGAAAATGAGCCATCTGCAATTTACTTGTGCTCACTTCTGGCTAAGTGCTGTGCTTTAGACCTTCTCCTCCAGAGATAAAATGTTCGCTCAATTTTCTCTACCACTTGCGGGAGAATGAAGACCACACAGCACTCATAAGATGCCTTCCAAACGACTGTACAAAAGTACTTAAAACGCTTAATGCTTAAGCATGCACTACTTAGACTTTTTTCCTTCCTTGTTGCTTGATTTGTTGGAAACATTCGATTCCACTCAAACATCCAAACTGTACTTTAGGAAATGCATCTGCATTTGCAAATATGTTTTTGTACTATGGGCAAGTGCGTCTGAGCAGAACTCACAAATGTATTTCTTTGTGTAAAAATAGACAGTCATGCCACTTTGTGAAATCACAGAATTTTTTTCCTAAATAGTCTTTGCCTATTAAATAATATGAATGAGTTTTGAAAATTCCCAGAAAAAGAACATTAGTTCCAGACAGTAGAACATAGACACTTTCAAAGAAAATACATCATTTCCATATGCGGAGAATATTTTCATAAAAGTCAAAAATACTTTATGAATATCATTCTTAGCAAGCTCAGAATGGGAAGGACTGTTAATAATCTGGTCATCTAGTTTTTAAAAATGCAATCATTTTCATTAAAGGTTCTGTTTAACCAATACTTAACTGGAGGGCGGGGCTGGAACCCCATCTCTTTGTCACCTCCTGGTGTCCACATTACTAAGAACACAGTCTCCATGGGGCTACTAACGTTTCTTCAAGTTAACAAAAAAAAAAAAGAGACAATGTCTTACGAATATTGAAGAAATGATAGAATGCATATCAAAGTCCCAATCATTTCAGAAAAGTTGACAGAATAAAGCCTCAACTCGGGGTTGAAATTACAGTATGTCTCCACTCAATCTTCTGCCAGGAAAGCAGTGTTAATTTTAGAGGTTAATTCCACACTGACCACACCACGCACCTCACTTAGCCGTGTCTTAATAAAAGTCCACTTAAATGCACAGACTTCAATTATACACTGTTTTACAATCAGAAAGTGATTTACTACAATTATCAACATTTATACAAGCTAATTTCACCATGGAGGCAGCATATATTTGCAGCAAATTGTTAGTCTGCAGAGAGGACTTTTGGGGTTTCCTACCTGCTTTTCCTGGAGAAAAGCCACATTTGGGAATTCGTTTCAAAGATGTGTTCTTAGTTTCTGCATTACTCTAGCAACACTTTAAGGAATTATTGGTACGAGCTTGAGATCATGGAGGAATAGATCATATGCAGATGGTAGAGGAATCAGCCCCCAAAGTTTCTCCAGCTTCATCTAAGAATACCAGGCAAATGCAAGAAATTCCCATAGATGCAATGTTGTAATCATGCCACCTAAATGAAAATAGCTTGAAATAAAAACAGCTCCTTATGCTTACACAGCATGTCGCAAACCTGACATGATTTTTTTTTTTTTCTGGTTATCACTGTGATGTCCACATTGAACTTTTCACTATCCTATTTTCTACGCAAATATAATCTCAGTTTCCCAGAATGGAGTGTTCTTCATGGAGTCACAAGGCAAGCAAGAGTTTCACAACTCAGGCTGCTCTGAGTCATCAACTACACACTTTAACTGTGAATTGCTTAATTGGCTATTCTGTTATAGGACAGATAACTGACTACTTGCTAATTCTGTAAGGTTATCGTTTCTTTTAAGATTAAATGGAAGGCAATCAACCTTAGGGGTGGGAATTGTAGCCAAATTCTAAAAAATAAATTTGAGCCCATTTATGAAGGTATGTGTAATATATAATTAGATCAGAATTTTCTATTTACCTATTATCTATCTTATCATTTATGTCCGTCATCTCTCTACCTATCAATCATCTATCATCTATCCATCCATTCATCCATCATACCTCCCTCCATTCACAGATCTCTGTGTCCTTATCCATGTATCTATTTCTATCGTATCTATCTATCTATAATCTATCCAAATAGATATATATTCACCCACACATACCAATTATGATCTGTGTTGAATATAATTTACAAATTTTGCTAAGACAGTGGTCCTCAACCAGAGGGGATATCCTTTTAGTCCAGAGGCCATTTGGTAATGTTGAGAGATATTTTTGGTTGTCACAACGGTGGGTGCCGGTGCGGGGGAGATACTACTGCCGTCTGCTGAATGGACACGGAAGACACTGCTCAAAACCCCGTAATGCACAGGGCATCCCCCTACGGCAAAGAATTAGCTGCCCCAAAATGTCAATAGCATCAAGGTTGAAGGTAAAGATTAGGGAGGAACTATTCAGCAAGATGCACTAAACATACACGGATTAGAAAACTAATCGGCTACCTACCCAACATGAGAAATAACACAGAAAGCCCCTAAACAACTTTAGATGAAATTTTAAATAAACGAATGTGTTTTCTTTACAACTGTGTTTGTAATGCCTGAACACAATGAAACTCCTCCCAAACCCCTAAACCTCAAACCACGCCTTGTTTACACTTCAAGGTCAGGTCAAATGTGCCTCTGGCTGTGTCCGCAGTCCTAAGCAGGAAGTTTCTGGGGTGGGGTGGGCCACTGGTCGGCACAAATCCGGTGTCGGTGGCTTTCCACAGTCCGGGAGGTGACATTCGGGAAAGTGGATTAGGAAAAGGCTGTTCTTGCTTCCCTTGTGCAGACTTCACACGTTTTCAACAATTGAATGCATTTTGAGGTAGAGTCCGAGTAATCAAAGAAACCCAGACCCGTCTTTCCACCATCCCCCGGAAAAGGGCATGTGAAAGACAAAACAGCTGACCCTATTTCCCACAGAGGACTTGATATGTCCCAGGACACACGTTCTTTTTTTTTTTTTTTTTTTTTAAGATTTTATTTATTTATTTGACAGAGAGATCACAAGTAGGTAGAGAGGCAGGCAGAGAGAGAGGAGGAAGCAGGCTCCCCGCTGAGCAGAGAGCCCGATGGCAGGGCTTGATCCCAGCGCCCTGAGATCATGACCTGAGTGGGAGGCAGAGGCTTAACCCATTGAGCCACCCAGGTGTCCCAGGACACACATTCTTATCCCACTGTGCCTCCATTAAGAAAGGGTCTACATGCCTTCCTCTGGCAGTTGAGATGGCCTTAACCTGACCCCATGTGTTAGTTTGCTAGGGATGCTGAAACAGAGCACCACAGGCCAGGGGCTTAAACAGTGGGAACTGATTCGCTCCTAGTTCTGGAGGCCAGAGGTCCAAAGTCAAGGTGTGGGCAGGGCTGGTTCCTCCTGGAGCTCTGAGGACAAAATTTCCCATGCGTCCCCAAATTTCTGGTTGCTGCTGGCGATGCTGGTGGCCCTAGGCTCCCAGATACATCAATCTCTGCCTCCTCCTTCACAGTCTCTTCCTCTGTATGCATCTTCCATTTTTTCCCATATAAGGACATGCATCACTGAATTTAGGTTCCACCTGGTTAATCCATGATGATCTCATTCCAAGATCCCTATTGGCTTCTCCGAAGACCCCTTTTCCAAGTAAGCTCCTATTGCCACATCCCAGGTGGGCACATCTTTTTTTGGGGGGGAGGGCTAAGGCTTCAACCAAGTACACGGTCTATGAAACACAAGATCCAGACCTTACTTATGGACACTGGCCTTGTACCAATATGGCAAAAATCTCAACACTTTGGCCAAGGATTGGTGAATCGCCATCCTGGGTTTTCAGATTTATCCAGATGCCTTCAGATTTCTTCATGGTGACATCTTAGGAATTGTAGAGCTCCCAGATGTATTTTCCAATCCTGTTACTTAGATCTACACCCCGCAGTCGAGATAGCTGTGTGCTCTTCAACAAAACGGCCCCTGTCCTCCCATGGAAGGGTGGATCCATGGACAGATGAGTTTCCCCTAATCTGCTCTTACCACTCTTCTCTGTCTTTGGGAAATCTGAGTCTCTTTTCACATTTTCTGGACCAGTCCACAGAGACCATTCACTTTTAATAGCTAAACTCTACTGGTGTATAGTGAATTTTGGCTCCACATATCTCTGTATGACACCCTAAATTCATTCCTAAATGTGTTTTGAAGTCTGTATTCCTCAGGGATTTCACACCACAGAATGTCCCTAACCCACGAAGGTCTTTTCTCTCTGTGTTTATCCAGGCTTATCTGCAACGCTTACATCATCTTCCAACACACTCAGCAAAATGCCAAACAAATGATACCCAACACTCATCTTGTATCAAGAGCTGCTGTTTATTCTGTTCCTGCATCATTTGTTGGGGGTGCTGGTGGCCCCGGGTAAACCCAGCTGATAGGGACATGAAGCATCCTTTGTGGTTCCATATCTGAGCCTGATTCCAAGCGGGACCTACGGATGGTGTTCTTCCTCCAGCTACATGGGATCTCTCTGTTCTTTAGTAGTGTCTCCATCTACCCAGAACTATGACCGTATCACCTAAGGCTGTTCTGAACTGGACCTCTTGGCTGTCATACCGATTGCCTCACTATGGGGCACGGCTGCACATCAAAAGAAAACAAAGCAAAGCACTTGTGTATCTTCTCCCCAAGGACACTCTGTACCCTTCTGAGTAGAACAATACTTCAGACAAAGGGACATCTTGCAAGATGCACTCAGGGTCTCGGTCTCACACAGGGGGCTTAGTGTGGACCCTTGTAGGAACCATGACCCACACAAGTCACCTAAGGTGACTGCATGAATGCATTGGAAGGGTCTCCATGCTGGGCATGGACATTTCCCTAGTCTTGGGGTCATGGGGCTATTGGACCACCTCTTTCATCTTGGACAGCTGAGCTCTTCCTGCAGGCTCTCAAAACAAAATCACATACGTTTCATTTCCTCTTCCTAGATCAATTTCTCAGGGGAACTTGGCACCCAACGAATGGCTCCAGAGTCACATCTCAGCAGTTCCAAAGTATCTCTGACTTGTCCGCTTCAATTGAGCCATCACAGGTACAAGCATAAAGCAACAAACCTCCACACGTCAAAGGATGCCAGGCGACCTAGTCTCAGTTCCAGATCCGATCTGGCAGAAACCAAGTGTCATGTCCTTTGCACTTTTGCCCAAGAGCAAAGCTGGGCATGATCTCTAAAACCAGCCAAGTACGTTTCCTAGGAATACATCACCGGCACGGCTTCTTTTTCATCTTCCCTATGTATCTCAAGGCATCAGACGATGAGAACTGTTCTTATATTCAAAAATAAATAAACAGTAATTAGGGGCATGAGACATCCATAGCCCATAATTTTTAGGCCCACGTGGGTGGATCTAATTACACCCATGAAACCATAAAAAATTGGAGTGGGTAGATCTTTTCCTCCATCAAATGTGGGGATACAGTTTTCTCAGAGACTTCATTTTTGGATTTCATTTTCCCTTTCTGTGTTCAGCCTCCATCAGCTTTGTCAATGTGGATTGGACTGCACGAGCAATTTGTTCTGGGATGAGCTCTGTTGGGCACTGATGACCCAGACAGCATCTCTCTGGGTAAACAGGTTGTTACAGGATTATGTCCCCTGAGCACCCATGTTCTTCCTCATGCCGCTTCAAAGAACCAAGAGGTAGACCAGACGGAGAGTGGTGGGCAGCCAATCAATGTTTATTGAGCAAGAACCCAAAGCTCCTAGAGATGTAGGGGACCCTAGTGAGTTGCTCTTGGAGTTTCTAAGTTTAGGGGGTTTTATGCAGAACTTTCTTAAGCAATGAGGGTGGGCTGAGTTGTTCCAATCAGGACTTGGTCACAGAGCTCTCTATGGATTAGGTTCATGTCCATGTCCTTTTTTTTTTTATTGGCAAACACTTTTAGGGTTCATTGTCTTATTTTAGGACATTTTGCAGAAGTCATTTCTGCCAAGGTTTCAAAGCAGAATATCGATGCTCTTTGATCTTAGCTGTCCTGACTCCATATTTCCTTGTTGGGGACCCTGGTCCTGACTCTCTAACTGTCCAGCTCACTGCTAACAAGGTCACTGCCCCAGCCAGCAGGGTGGGATGCCCTCTGAGCCGGTTTTCCATCGAGGGTGGTGTGTTCCTGCTTCATCGCCTGGCTGGGCCCTCACTGACCATGTGACCTTCAGCATATCTTGGAAATAGCCACAAACGGCCTTCCATGGACCGAGCACATGACCCTCACACTCCTGTGGCCAATACAATTAATGGATTCTACTTTATTTATTTTGTTTTATTTTTTATGTTCTTTTATTTTATTTTACTTTATTTTATTTTGTTTTGTTTTACTTCATTTTGCTTTATTTTCTTTTGTTATGTTTTACTTTAATTTGTTTTATTTTCCTTTACTTTATTTTCTCTTGCTTTGTCTTACGTTAATTAGTTTTATTTTCATTTGTTTTGTTTTATTTTAGTTTTCTTTTCTTTTATGTCACTTTATTTTATTTTAGTTTAGTCTTATTTTACTTCATTTTGTTTTTTATTTTATTTTGTTTTATTTTACTTTATTATGTTTTATTTTGTTTTGTTTCATTTTGTTTTAGTTTTTTTAGTTTGTTTGTTTTATTGTATTATATTGTATTTTATTAATTAATATATTTTAACCCCTGATATTAGGGAACATCTCCTGTTCAGAAAGTCAGACTGAGCACAGGTGATGTAATTTCATCCCTCCCATCAGCCTGAATTGATTTACCCTCCTCGTCACAAAGCTCTGTGTTTCTGGGATCCTTTCTGGATGCTCTGCAAGGAGCACTCCTAGGCCCCCAGGATGGCTTTGGTTTCCCAACACAAGAATACATCCTATGAGGCAAGGTGCTCCTCATTGATATTACTCTGAGATCTTTCCCACAAATACAATGTATAAATCGCCTTCCTTTATTGTTTTTTTATGGCTATGACAGAATCTCTTGGAAGGGCATGCCTCGGTTTATTTTTTATTTTGTAGACTAAATAGACGTCATTGCCTGGAACCCATTTGGGTTCACAGAAGCATGCAACACAACGCGCCCACGGTCCCCACATCCCCCTGGCCTTGCAGCCCACGTCCCCTCTTACCGACATCTGTCTTTGTTGTGGCATATGTCTTACCGTTAGCGAACTGATATCAGCACACCCGTACCTGGAGCCCACAGTGTCCCCCACGGTTCACTCTGCGGGACCACAGCCTCTGGATTTGGTAAAACTCCTCAACCCACCAAGAGGGCATCATGCAAAGTCATCGCACGTCCCTACTGGTCATTAATTCATCGTGCCACTGCTATTTGCCTCTGCAGAACCGCAGGAGTCTTCCCGCCAGGGCTCTTGACCCTCTGCAGAGAACCTTGAGGAGACAGGAAATGTGTGTGTGTCTGGGTGTGTGAGCCCCCGCCCCGAGACGTGCATCAGGGGGCCTGTGCTGCAGCCTACGCTCTGTAGGGTTTTCCAGTGTTCCATGGACTTCTCCCCGAGTTTGGGCCTCTGAAGCTTATTCTCTGCTCAGCACATACACATATCCTCTTATTTATTTTTATTTATTTTTAAAAAATATTTTATTCATTAATTATTTTTTAAAAGATTGTATTTATTTATTTGAGAGAGAAAGAGAGACAGCACGAGTGGGAGAGGGGCAGAGGGAGAGAGAGAACCTCAAGCTGACTCCACACTGACCCACAAGCCCGATGCGGGGCTTGATCTCATGACCCTGAGATCATGATCCGAGCTGAAATCAAGAGTCAGATGCCCAACCCACTGAGCCACCCAGGTGCCCCTGCAAGGATCCTCTTAAAATTGAGTCTGGCAGGAGACATTCCTACTTTTAACTTGACAAGAATGCTCCGTTTTGCTTGGAGTTGGGAGTTGCCAAATAGAACACAGGATGGCAGGTGAATTCAAATGGCAGATAAACAGTGAATGATGTTTTTAGAGTAAGGACACCCACCTGTTGCATAGGACATACTTATTCTATAAGAATTATTTATGGTTTATGGGGCGCCTGGGTGGCTCAGTTGGTTGAGCGACTGCCTTTGGCTCAGGTCATGATCCCAGAGACCCGGGATCGAGCCCCACATCAGGCTCCCTGCTCGGCGGGAAGCCTGCTTCTTCCTCTCTCACTCCCCCTGCTTGTGTTCCCTCTCTGTCAAATAAATAAAATCTTTAAAAAAAAAAAGAATTATTTATGGTTTATGTGAACTTCAAATTCATCTGTGCCTTTAATGTACATACATCTCAAATAGTGCATGGATATAGTCAAAATAACAGAATTATTCATAATTCAGATTCAAGTAGTTGATTAGTATAAGTATACCTGAAATATTACATAGAACTTACATAGCTTATAAATACCTTTTTTTTACTTTATATAAACTTATAATTAAAGCATGATGTATTGTTCATCTGAAATCCAAACCCATTTCAACGTTTAGTATAATTAAGTCCGAAAGATTGCATGGGCCATACACTAGAATTCACATTCAACTAGCTGCCTAATCTGAGTATGTCCCAAATATTACATGGGACATACTTAGAATAAAATAATTATTCACTCTTTATTTGAAGTTCAAATTCAACTAGGTATTGGGTGTAAGTATATCACCAATATGCAATGGGACATACTTATACTAAAATAATTATATATTGTTTATCTGAAATTCAAATTAATCTTGGCCTTTAGCCTAGGTATGTCCCAAATTTACAGGAGGACATATTTTATACTAATATACATATTAGATTAAATTTGTACATATACACTACATATCTATAGTATAGATAATTATGTGAAACGCACACACACATTGTCTACCTGAAATTCAAATTTCACTGGGCATCCTGCATTTTTTTTTTTTTTTTACGATTTTATTTTTAAGTACTCAGTAATCCCTCCACCCAAGGTGCGGCCCGAACTCTCAATGCGGTGATGAACAGTCTCACGGTCCACCTGACGGAGCCCGCCAGGTGCCCCTCATGCTGCATTTTTATTTGCTCAATCTGGTGACCTACCTGTAGGAAGAGGCAAAGTCTTCCTAAGGGCAGCTGGGGCTATACCCTCGGCTGCTGGGCCTGCCGCACTCACACACGCTGTCCCTGTCCCTTCCCGAGACACGTGCTCACGGGCTCCAATCCTCCTTCAGGTCCTTGTTCATATCCTGCCCCCTCCCCACCCGCGGAAGATGTCCTAGATATGCACAGACGTGCCCATATCTCTATGTAAATAATCGTATACCTCTGCATGCGCCTATATATGACATGCTATGAGGCATCAACGTATACTTACACACGTGTAATCATATGTATAGACTGAAGACAGACCATTCCTGCGTTCCAAATGTGCCCCTCCCTCCGGCCCTCCCACTCGGCTCCTCCTGTTTTCCCAGCCAGCGCCTCGCATCCTCTCACCAACGGGTAATGCTCACTGTGTGTTGCTCCCCAGCGGGATCCGAGCCCCAGGAGATGGGGGTCTCCCTCTGCTTGCCCCTTTCTCCCAAACGCTCACGCCAGGAGCACCTGGCACTTGGCCCTGGTTTGGTGCAGACAAAGCTTTAGCCTTTGTTGTTTCGAGCTCTGCTGCGATGAGTCATTCTCCCCACCCACCTTCACAGCTCGGGCCACACGTCCCCAAACACACCCACCGCAAGCAGGTGCACGTGACCATCGTCGCGCTCCCTTCTGGATAATTCTCGGCAGCATTTGCACTCATGGATACTCTCCCGTTCAGGGAGCCACAGAGCCCGTTGCCTGGAAAGCCAGCCCACATGGGGTGCTGTGTGTGGTGCCCATGAGGTGGGGGGGCTGGACACCCAGCTTTGATCTAAGCTGCCTTCCTCCACTGGGAGAGACAGTGACATTTCTCAGGGGATGGCACACACCCTAGAGCCCCTTCGCCCTACCCCGAGGACCGGCTGGGGGCACAGACTCAAGCCCCCGATGGCAGCCCGCCCACGTAGCAGAAATAAGAGTCCCAGCCCCTGTGCGACTGCCAACATCCAGGACACGAAGGCTACATAGATATTTTGCAAGCTCACATTTGCCTTGAAAATTACCTTATGGGAGGGCGCCTGGGGGGCTCAGTCATTGAGCGACTGCCTTCCGCTCAGGTCATGATCCGGGAGACCCAGGATCGAGTCCCACATCGGGCTCCCTGCTCGGCGGGAAGCCTGCTTCTCCCTCTCTCGCTCCCCCTACTTGTAATCCCTCTCTGCCTGTGTTTCTCTCTGTTAAATAAATAAATAAAATCTTTTTAAAAGATTACCTTATTGGGGCCCCTGCGGGACTCAGTCGGTGAAGCTTCTGCCTTTGGCTCCGGTCAGGATCCCGGGGTCCTGGGATGGAGCCCCGCGTCAGACTCCCTGCTCCATCGGGACTCTGCTTCTCCCTCCCCTTCTGCTGTTCCTCCTGCTTGTGCCCTCCCTGTCAAAGAAAGAGATAAAATCTTAATAAATAAATAAATAAACTTAGCTTATATACTTGTAAATTATGCATGCTTTAAATGATTATAAACGCACACATAAATACACACAAGCATGTGTACATGTGGCTTAATACACATTTAGGTTTGTATGCATATGTTTATACACACTTCCGTTTGTATCTGCTAACATGTATTCATCTACTATGTATCCGTACATATTATCTTGTAACATATATATTTTGTACATAGACACACACATATCTATACAAAAACACGTACATATTTTTTCCTAGACAGCAGAAACACAATCCGCCTTTCCTTTATGGTTTCTTAGAAAACTCTCCCTGTCCCCGAATGATGTATATTTTTTATAAATTATGTATAGTATAATTTATATATATTTTATTTAACTTTTAAATTTTTATTTGTTAAAATATTTTATATATTTATTTTAGAGAGACAGCGTGCACAAGCAGGAGGAGTGGCAGGCAGAGGGAGAAGCAGGTGCCCCACCGAGCAGGGAGCCCAATATGGGACTTGATCCCAGGATCCTGAGGTCATGAGCAGGGCTGAAGGCAGACTATGTGGGTCAGACTATGTGGGTCACAGATAAGACCCTGTAGATGTTCTCTGTTCCTCTGTCCTGGAAATGAACATAGAACCCACAGCTCTGGCTTCCCAGGAAGACCTGACATGACTCTCAATCCAATCTGTGACATCACGGAAACCGGTCATCAAAACTCTCCATTCCCATCTCCTAGGAAATCATTTCCTCTGCTCTGAAGTCTGCTTCTGCATTACAAAAAAATGTGCGAAACACTGAAAAAAAGGATAAAGATTCTCAGAATTCACACACTACCTTTTCTTGACATTTTCCTACCTTTTTTTAAGGTCATTTGTTAGATAATGAAGATCAGAGTGTGTGATAACATTCGCATTACTGCCTATATTCCTTAAAATGTAATCGTAACACTCTCTTTTTGTGTTTTGCTATTTACGACGAGTGCCAAGATTTCCTCCTGTGAACAAATAACAAGTAAACACACCCCTCTATCTGGATGACGAACTTATGTCTCTACTTTTCTCTATCATACAACCCGCATGTCTTGGAGCCTGGGGGTCTGAGATCCAGGCGTGGACAGGGCTCGTTCTTCCTGAGACCGTGCTCTCTGGAGTGTAGACCCCATGTTCTCCCTGTGTCCTCATGTGGCCATCCATCTGGGTGTGTCTATATCCTCAACCCCTTCTTTGGTAAGGACCCCAGTTGTGTGGGATCAGGACCCACCTTACTACCCTCATTTTACCTTAATCCTTTCTTTAAAGAGCCCATCTCCGAATATAGTCCCATTCCAAGATCCTGGGGGTCAGGGCTTCAACCTGCAAGTTTTGGGGGACACTATTCAGCCCCTAAGCAGGGCTAACCTTGATCCCTACAAAGCCATTCCGAGTCCCCCAAATTTAATCTTGAAAAATAAATTCACAGACATAAAAATGACTAGACCAAAATGTGTGGACATTACCACTAAAAGTGTATAAGAATTCTCTTGTCTGTGTGGGCTAAGCTCACCTTTCTAAAGTTACTGGATTAAAAAAAAAAAAAAAAGCAAACAGCGGCCATTTTTATTCTTTGATACATTTCTTTGTTACTTATTAGCAACACTTCTCCGAACTGAATGACCCTCAGAATGCCTTTTTTGGGGGGGTTCTTTATGCATTAATGCCCTTTGACCAGATATCAGTTTGTCTTTATGAACTATGCATGCATCCCATTGACGTTTTTTAATTATTTTCATAATTTTCTCACATTTTTGGGTAGTGGCATCTATTCATCTATTTATCTCTGGTTCTATTTCTGACTACTTTAGAACCCTCTTCTACCACCACACAGGGATTTGAAAACTGGCCCCCAGGATTTTCTTGTAGTTGTATTGTTTTGATTCTATCTCCCCTCGACACCTAACATTCCCGGAATTTATTTTCATTTTCTCTACTTGTGTTGTCTTCTGGGTATTTTAAAACACAGGACAAGGGGAGCATATAGGTAGCATTGAATCCCACAGAGATAACAGTTTGATACTAGTATATCCTCTACTGGTTAGAGAAACACACAACTGGATTTGAGACCATTTTTTTCCTGTTACATTGTCAGACTCTGGAGTTCCTCAACAGCTTGAGAGATCAGCCCAGGAGCCCAGAGGAGTGCTGAAGCTTTATCTGATCCCAGCAATAAGGTCAGGACACTTGTTGGCATTTTGCAAAGCTCTATGCAACTGTGTTCACTCACTATCACTGCTTAGATTTCCCATAAAGCTCTCCAGCATCTGAGAAGGAACACCTCTCATGCATACCTGGGGTGAAGAGTAAACTCAGCAAAGTCTAATTATAGGCTAGTCGGGCTCCTATATGGTTTTCTTTGAAATCACTCATGAAAAGCCTCTGAGTAAACAGGCACGTTGAGAAGCATTATTTTTGGAAGTCAGAGCTCCATGCACGAAAAAGCCGGTCGGTCGGCTTTGGGATGTGTTCAGATTTTCAGAACTTTGATTTTGCCAGAGAGCCTCAGGGTTTTGCTTGATTCTAGTGATTGATGACTCACTGGTCTTACTGATATCTGCAGTTATTTGAGGACTCCTGCTTCCAGCCTGCGATGACTTCATTGCTCTGATCCCATTTGGAATTCCTGAGCTGCCCACCCAGGGAACTGTGAGTGGTGTCTCCATGGTGAAAACATCCTTTGCATCATCACACAGGGCCTTCTGAGGTCAGCTTCACCCGGACTGAACACAAGCGGTGGGGTCTTTATTGGGGTCTTTTTTCAGAGGTGGGGGATGAGCGCATTTCTAAGTGAGTTTGGAGCAGTTTGGAAAATGGGTCCCATTTGCATGAAAATAGAGCACCTGCGTGCCTAGGGGCTGACTCTGTGGGGCTCACACTGGAACCAGGCTTGAGCTCCTGGGGCTACACAGATAATGATAAACCAGGTTTCCTCACCTCTGATTACTTATGCTGGGCCTGGCTCCGTCCGCGGAAGCCTGAGGGCCCAGCACGGTCACAGAATGTCACCCACGAACGGGGTTACCATGAGCTCCTAACACATTAAACCTACACATGCGTCCCGCAGGGCTGTCCCGCGACCAGGATGAAAGGAGAACCACAGGCCTGCAAAGCTAGGAACCGTGAGTGCTGCTCGAACCCAGAATCACTGCCTGCATTTAAAATAAAACATTAAAATAATCATAAAATATATTAGAATATACTATAGAATGTTACAATATATAACATGTATCATTTTATGTATGTATGTAAAGTTGCAAAGTCTGTGAAGGCAGGTGAACATGTCTTTTAGAATATAGATAATAAAACATGAGAATAGATATTTTAGAATATAGTAGAATAGAACATACATAATATATAATATGGATACATGGGGTGCCTGGGTGGCTCAGTTGGTTGAGCAACTGCCTTCGGCTCAGGTCATGATCCCGGAGTCCTGGGATCGAGTCCCGCATCGGGCTCCCTGCTGGGCGGGAAGCCTGCTTCTCCCTCTCTCCCCCCCTGCTTGTGTTCCCTCTCTGGCTGTGTTTCTGTCTGTCAAATAAATAAAATCTTAAAAAAAATATATGTATATACATATATATAAAATATGGATACATTGTAAAACCTGTGAAGGGAACAGTGTACTTTTTAACTCAGTATGTACACACTCACAGACACGTACCCACACATACAAGTGTAGATCCATTTCAATGTAAAATTATATTTGTATATGTGCGTACAAGTATTTGTGCGTAGAGCACACACATGCATATATACAAATACACAAATCTGTATTCCAAGTGAACAACGCATACATGTTCCAGCTGCCTTCACCGACCGCCACTTTGCTTTGTCTTGTGTTCATCAACACCTGCACAGGTAAGGCTGTTGAAATTCCGGCTCCTTCAGGAACTCCTTCCTTCCGCATTCCCGAGCTCGGCACAGGCTGCGTGCACCCCGAGGGAATGCTGCCACACCATGGCAACCATGACCCTTTAATGCTTAGCTTACCGGGATTGTTCTGTGCTGTCCCAGTCCTAGGCTGTGGTTTCTGAAGAATTTTTATGATCTTTCCAGATGAAAGGTACTTTGTGCAGTAAGATGTTGCAAAACCTGCCCAGGATATTTATAGGAAGAGGTGGGTCTGTGGTCAGTCTTGGGGCGGGTGAGGAAGCAGTCACATCACCTTTGCAACCCAGAGTTCAATTCTCCTAAAGTTTGTAGTCCTTTTCTGCCTGGGTGCAACTGGATGGTAGAAGCATGTCCCTCACTGACCTAGCCTGGACCAGCAACCCTAGTTGCCTAAGAGCCTCACAGTGGCCAGGGAGATGGGGATGTGGCCCCGAGGACCTCCCGGGTCCCGGGAATCTCTCAGCAGGGCCTGGTGGCCAGAGGGCGTCCTAGTTCCAACCTGGAGCACATAGCCGGCTCAGGGCAGGCATTTTTTTGCATTCCACCTCAAGATTTGGCAACAAGCAAAGACAGCAGGCCTGATTCCTGGGGAAAATGCCACCCACGGTGTGCAGATGAGGGTTATGCCCACGCTGAGAGCCGGCGGCCAGCACGGCACACCCAGAGCCTGCATCTGATTTCCTGGGGCCCCCTCCCACTTGGCCAAGCCTGGCCGACTGGGCCTGGTGTCCCTAAGAGCGCCTCTTCCGCGACCCAGGACACTTCCCTCCAAGGGCAGAATGGCTGAGATGCCTTCAAACCAGGGTGCAGGCTGTACGGCCTCTCTTTGCCGCTCAACGTGGGGTCCGTGGGGTCCCAGCGGAGAACAGACCATCGCCGTCCGCCTTTTAAGCGGATGCACCAGGCCCGCTGTGGCCAGCTAACAGGAAGGACGTCCAGCTACATTCCAGTTTCAGAGACGCACGAGTCATTTACTGCATTAAGTATATCCAAATAAGGCCTGGGACGCACTTAAACTGTGTGTGGGGGGAGGGGCTTCCTGGGGGCACCGGCGCACGTCTTGTTCACGACAGTGCCCGGTGTGTTTAAGCCAGCGACCCATCAAGCTACATGCACTGCGGGGTTTTTTTTTGGGGGGGGGGCTCCCAGGTCTTAAACCTGTGTGTGCTTGTTTTTGTTTAAAAAATGGTTCTTTGGAAATAATCATGGATTCTTACTAAGATTCTTAGGCCAGAAACTGGAGGCTGGGATGGGGAGCCCGGTGCCCTCGCGCGCCACCGGCATCTCCACCCCCCAGCTAGCATTTTGCATCACCATGGTCCCCCCGAGAAACCGGGAAGCTGACACGGCCCGGGTTTTTATTCGCTAGACCCAGGAGCCGCCCTTGGCGACGCGCGAGCCCCGAGCGGCCGGCAGCTGGAGCGCCCCACGCGCCTCTTCTCTCGGGTTCAGTTTGATTTTTTTAACTTTACTTTTTGTTGGAGCCACGCCCTCCCAGTCCCCAGCGCGCCCCGCCTCCCACCCTTCCGGGCTGGGGCGCAGCGAGCGCGGTGGCCCGCCCGCGGGGCCCCCGGGACAGCTCGGCTGGGGACCCCACCCCCGGGGGATGGCCCCGGCCGTGCAAGGGGCGCGGCCACCTCCCCAAGACCGCCCGCCCCCGCGCGCCGGCCTCTCGAATCCGGGACCGGGGGGCGGCGGGGGCGGAGCTCGGGGGCCCGGGCGACACCTCGGTCGGCGGGCTGGAGAGCGCGCGGCCCCGCCCAGGCCGCTTCCGCCCGGCACCCGACTAGCGCGCACGCAGCGGCGATGCGGGTGGCGGCCGACGCGGGCCCCCAGGAATGAACAGGGAGCCGGGCGCCCGCGGCCGGGACCCCGCCTTGCCCCCGCCAGCCCGGGCCCCCGCGTCCCCCGCCGCGGCCGCGCCCCCGCCCCCGCCCCCGCCCGCGCCGCCCGGGCCGCCGGGCCCGCCCCCCGAGGCCGCAGGCTACTCCCACCAGCTGCTGCTGCTGCTGCTGCAGTGAGCGCCGCCCCGCGCCCCGCCATTGTCCCCGCCGCTCCGCCAGTCGCGCCGGGCCGTGGACCGGGAGGCGGCGGGCGCGCATGGGTGGGCGCCGCTGATGCCGCCGCCGCCGCGCCGCCCTCCGAGGCTGCGTCCCGGGAAGCCCGGCCCTCCGCGCTCGCCGGCCCGGCCCGGCGCCGCGGACTGGAGCGCGCCCCCATGGAGGCGCCCGGGCTGGCCAAGGCGGCCAAGGCGGCCGCGACGGACCCCGAGCCTCAGGAGAGCCGTGGGGAGACCCCCGACGGGGCGCCCGCGCTGTGCCCCAGCCCCGAGGCGCCCTCGCCGGAGCCGCCAGCCTACCGCCTGCAGGACTTCGACACGCTGGCTACCGTGGGTGAGTAGCGCGCCAGGGGACCCGGCCCGCAGGGTCGCTCGGCGCCGCCCGGGACGCTGGCGTCAGACAAAGGGCCGGTGTGCCGTCGCCGGGCCGCCTCCCTGAGCCGGTCCTGGCGGCTCCTGGCCGCTCGCGTCTGCTCCCGTCCCCGCGCGGGCTGCCGGTGCGCCCCCGGCCCCTCGGGAGCTCCCAGAGTCGGAGGGTGCCCCCCAAGCTCCCGCAAGCCTCCCTCAGTGCCCGCGCTCTGCCCCGCGCCCCAGGAGTCCCCTTATTTAGAAGTCCCCTCTCCTCCCCCAGTCCCCCTGCTGTGCCACCGTGCCCCCCGGCGTCACAGAACTTCCTGGGGGTCATCTTCTATGGGGGAACCTCGCCTGCCCTCCCTGCTAGGAGCCCCTAGGGACAGAGGCGGCGGCGCAGAGGCACCTTCGGAACTCTGGCCGGCTTCCCTCTGCCCCGCGGCAGAATGCTCCCGCGTAGACTTTAGACCTCACTTGGCCGGGACAGGTGTCCTGGGGCGTAACGGGGGCGGGCGGACGTGCGTGTTGGGGGCGTTGGCCCATTTCTCGCTCACCGCGGGAGCCTTTCATGTTGTTCACCCGAAAGTTGGCATTCTTGATTAGACAGTGATTCCCTTTTGTCCTTGCCCCTTTGAGTGTGGTCACCGTGGGCCACCTGGAAATAGAGTTTCCAGTTCTGCACCCCGTGAATCCTGAAAGGCGCTGGTGTATTATGGGGCTGCCCTGATGGGGATAGAAAACCCCCACCCCAGACGGGAGCTGGGTTCCAGCGGTCGGCACAGCCTGCTGTCCGTTCTTAGCAGCCCTTTGTTGCTCATAGGGGTGGGGAGACAGGATTCTTGTTGGGAAGATAAACGCGGAAGGGGGCAAGCCACATGTCCCTGAGAGACTAAGGTGCTCGGGGGGCCTTTCCTGGGTCCCCTGCCCTTCTTCTGTAAAGGAGGAAGCTGGGCAGGGAATCGGGAAGCGGGGGCTCAAGGTCACAGCCTAGGGTTTAATGAGAGGACAGGGTGCCCACACTGGCATTGTAACCAACCAGCAGCACAGACCAAGGCTTCTCTTTTCGGTGCCCGGTCTCCCTGCGCTTGGAAGGGAGGGGTCTCCAGGGATGGTGATTTGGGAAGGAAGGCGTGGCAGGCAACTTCTCTGTCTCTCTCCCCGTGAACCTCCTCCTCTTCCTTCTGTCTGCCTCTGTTTGCCCCTCTCTCCTTCCCTCCTCCTGGGAAGCTGGGACTGATGGCTGTGTTTTGCAGGGTTGCAAGGTGGGACAGCAACCCCGCCTGGGCGGTGACACCGGGAGGAGGGGGAAATACAAGTGAACAATGGAAAGTTGGTAGAGGACCTGCGGCGCCTTGGCTCCCAGCACCAACAATTGTATCTCATTTGGGCACCCACACGGGTGTATTGTCACCGATGCAAGCGCTGGGGGCCAGGGAGGCCAGCAGGGTGTGGGCGGGCTGCTGGGCTGTCGCCGTGACCTATTCTGGTGCTCGCAGTCACGTGGGGCCCTGTGGGCGCTGCCAGCTGGGTATAGGGTGGACAGCCAGTCATCCTAAAAATAGAACGTGGCCGCCTCTGGGGACAGACGGGCGTGCGGAAGAGGGTGATTTCTTCCATGGGTCTTTGCCTCCTAATCGAGGGGATGCTCATTCTCCGAGGATAACTTCCTGTGGGCTCCCAGGGTGTGAACGGAGAGCCCAACCATGGACGTTCGCGTTGTTGCACCGGCGGGGCGCACGCGTGTGTGTCTGTGTGTGCGTGAGAGAAGGACATACACATGGACCCAGGTGTGTATGCAAGAGACAGACCAAGCCCTAAGGAATCCCCAGCTTTCCCCAGCCGTCCCAGTCCTATGTCCGAGCCACAGTGCCCACCAGCTGGAGGTGACTTCCTGAGGTGCAGTGGGTCCCAGAGAGGGGGTAGGCTGAGCTCTGCCCATGCAGCTGGAGCCTGGCCTTCTCCCTGTCCCCCGGGCTGGCCAGCACCGCTGGGTCCTGCATGGTCCTGGGCGTGTGCACTTCTGCAGCTGACCGTCGTGTCTCTCCTTAACGGGAGCCCAGCCCACGCGCACAGCCCGTCCACCACCACACGCAGACACCCCAGACCTCTCGTTGCTGTCCTTCAGCAGCACCTTGAAACCTTCTATCCCGGAGGACTCGGTGGAAGCACGCCCCTGGGCTGCGTCCGTCCCGCGGGCTGTGGTCGACGGCCACTTCATCCGTGGGTTTTGCTCTTTTCCTCACCCACTGGTGTGCTCTTGTGGTTTTCATTCCTCACTTCTGCCTGTGCGCCGGGCGCAGACGGGAGGCTCCCCAGCGGCAGAAATGCTGAGTCACACTCGCAGACACCCGGTGGTGTGGGGATGTGGATCTTTCCTCCGAGCGGATAGGACACTGTGTGCAGATGCCGGGCTCCTGGCGGATTGAGTTAGCCCCGACCGCAGTGGCTCTTAGACAGCCCGTGCTGTCCCCGGCTCCAGACCCAGCTGTAAAGGGATGGCCCCTAGAGATAGGAGGAGGAGGAGGAAAGCTGGACGCTAGCAGGGGGTGGGCATTCTAGATCACCCGATTGCCCAGAAATCTGGAGAGCTAGGAAGAAATCTCAGCTTGCGTTGCTGCGGAACTGTGGCAATGCCCTCTCAGGGTCGGAGCAGGGAAGGGACGCTGGGGCGTGTCTGGGCTGAACTGTGATTGCCCCGCCTGAGCAACGCCAGCTCCAAGGGGCCAGGCGGCTCCCTGGACAGGAAATGGCGTGTGCAAGCCCATTCTCCACACTTGAGCTCCCCATAACGACACTGGTTTATTCCCGTGATGACAGAGAACGTGCTGTTAAAACAGAATCATAGGTTTTGACATAATTACAGCCTCCCGGGGCATTCCAGAATCCGCAGCCAGCGTCCTGTGCACGCTTCACGAAGCTTCCTCCCGTGGCCATGTCTTGGGGGCCCAGAGTCAGAAGGAGGACGTCGGTGTTGACGCGGTCGAGCTGCGAGGCCATGCTCTGTGCTTTTTGCTTTTTGCAGGCTCGGCTCTGAGTGTGTGTGTGTGTGTGTGTGTGTGTGTGTCCGTCCATGTTTGTTTCGCTGCCCTTCTGTGCAGTTTTATCTTTTGCCTTTGTCACACAAATCAGGGCAGAACTGATGCACTCAACACGGACTGCAGGGCTCCTCCTTCTCACCGCTTACTATTGCACGTAAAGCACGAGGCAGGTTGTATTTCCTTGAGACCGAGGACACGTCCCTTCACCCATGACTCATGATGGACGGTTCTCTCTGAAGGCCTTGGAATCTGTTTCCCCCACAGCGATAGGGTTTTCTCCTGCGCCCTTAGAGCCCCTGCCCCCAGATTGCACCTGCTCTCACTCCCTGTGACCTGGGCTGTTACCTACGCCCAAATATCACACCAGCACACGGCCGGAAGGAGTGCAGTCGGGACCCAGACACGAGCAGCGGGTCCTACGGGCAGTGCTGACGTAAGCCATTATAAAGACGAGCTCATTGCTCAACGGGACACAGAAAATTGAGATCAACCTTTCATCCAGTCTGTCCTTGGAGGGCGTGGCAGGGGAACTTGTCAACGCCCATGAGCCCCGCTTTCCATTTGACACCATTACGGGCACTTCAGAAATTAGATAAAGTATTAGAAAAAGAGTATTCCCAAGGACAGAAATCTTACATGTTGTTCCCCTTCGTTTTTTAAAAGTTGAGATAAAATTCACGGAACGTAAAATGAACCCTTTTCCGGTCAGCCATCCAGCTGTGTTTCGTCCATTCAAGGAGTTGTGCGATCAGCACTTGCGTCTACTTCCAGAATATTCTTGTCACATCTGCAGAGGAGACCCCGTCCCCATGAGCTGTCACTCCTTAGCCCCTTCCCCCAGTCCCCAGGGGCCAGGAGTCTGCTTTCTGTCTCTATGGACTTTTTGGTTCTGTGTGCATTTTTGCCCCCTTGCCATCTCCAAGGGGCTGAGGGTCCAATGGGAAGAGAACATGGGGACATGCACAGTCCAAATTTCCCTGCTCGACGGTAAGAGAAAAATGCACCCAAAAGACCACATGAGAACAAACCAGGAGTAAAAACTGTGCAGTGGGACTGAGCCCATGAGGAGCAGACACATGCACACAACCTCTACTGTCCTGGGGCGAGTCAAGGCCCCCTCACCCCCAGTTCATGTCGTCCCTCTCAGAACTGCAAATGGAACCTTATTTAGAAGTAGGCTCTTCGCTGATACAGTTAGTTACGGATTGTGATGAAGTCCATTGTAGTAAGATGGTCCTAGATCCAATGACAGAGGAGAAGCCACGTGAGGACAGAGGCAGAGATGGGAGGGATGTGGCCTCAAGCCCAGGCATTCCTGGAGCTCCAGAAGCTGGAAGAGGCAGGAAGGACCCTCTCCTCCAGCCTCAGGAAGGAGCATGACCCTGTCCCGCCTGGATCTCAGCAGCCTTGCCCGGTCTGGATCTCAGTGGTCCTGCCTCACCTGGATCTCAGACTTCTGGTCTCCAGAGCTGGGAGGGGATAGCTTCCCGTTGCTGATTGGCAGCCCTAAGACACCTAGTTAGAAAGCTAATACACCTGCCGGAGAGGATTGCAGAGCTGAGTTCTAAGCTACTCCCTCCCCACATCTGTCTGGGACAGCTTTCCTTGTCCCTGCTTGCATCACCCGCGTCGGTGGGGACATGACACGGTGACGGTCTCAGATCCTCATCCTGGGTGACTTCCTCCTCCGTGGGCGACAACCCAGAAGGCCGTCTCGGTCCCTGGGAGAAACGGGCAGAGGCAACCCATGTCGCTTGGGCTCACCGGTGACGCCGCTTCTGACCACAGGGTTCTTTCTGGGAGATTAACGGGTTACGATTTCTCCGAAAACCACTCTCAGTCTCTGGGAGGGACACCGTGGGGCGTTCTCTGTATTTCCCCCCAAGGTTTTTTCCAACTGACCACAATGTCATGACCTTCACCACCCTTTGGAGACTTTTCTTTTTATTTCCTTTGGAACTCTCTGTGTGCTCTTTCTTGCTCGGAGGGAAAGTCAAGTGCTGAGTAACCAGGGCTGATGTTGTCGTGATTGTAGACAGGGGGCCGGTCATCTCCCTTGGTCTCCCAAGGATGCCCGCGAGGGGAGCTGCCCACCGCCTGCCTGCTCCTCTGTAGCCTCTGCTTCCCGTTGGCGGCACGGCGCTCCCCTGCCCCGGATCGCCCTCCTCTCCCATGGCACCTGTTCCTCCTTCCCTGCAGTGAGACGGCCGAGTGGGGCTGGAGACTGGGGATGTGTGCTGGCTACGTGGCTTTGGGCGGGTGTTGTCCCTTCGTCCGGGAACACGAGGCTTGCGATGCCATTGCAGCACTCACTGATGGCAGAGCTGATGGGTTCTACTCCGTGCCTCATGGCCCGTGTGCCGTAGAGGGCAGCCTCCCGGCATCTGCTCATTTGCTCCCCCACACTTGGGCTGGTTGGCATGTCCCCATTGGCATATCACCGTCTGGAAAGCCCGAGAGCCCCCCATGTTGGGACGTCCCCGGGCCCGGGCACCTGGGGAGGGTACTTGTCCCTGCTCGCACTGGGTCTCGGCGGGGCAGCCACCGAACGCCGGCCTGCGCTCCAGACGTGGCAGGTCCTAGGGAGCTCCACACAGGGGTCCCTGTTGCTTGGGTTGACGCTACGCTGGGACAGGTGGGCAGTGGTTACTGGGTGTGGCACCTGCAGTCGGTGGTTTGTTCGGCGGCTGTCCAACGTGTGGGGGAAACTGAGCAGCGGCATGGGGAGTGGAGTGGCAGTGTGCCGAGGACGGTAGGGGCACACCGCCGTGTGTAGGAGGTCATGGGGAGAGGAGAGGTTTCCTAGAAGATGAGGAGGGGGCTAGCCATGGGGACGCCCTAGGAAGACTGGGGGCACAGGGCCTAGTTCTCACCCGTGAGCTGCAGGAGAATCCCCTGGAGCAGATGGCTGGCCCCATCCTACAGATTTTCTGACACCCCTAGAACAGGGGGCCTGAGACTCTGCGTTTCTAACAAGTTCCCCGTGATGCTGCAGCTTCTGTGCTCTGTGGCTATAGGGCAACCTCAGAGTCCACTGCGCATGTTCTAGAAGCTCTCAGAAGGTTACTGTGGCCGGTGTGGGACGGAGCAAGCAGAGACGTGAAGGCACAGAGCTTCCGTGTGGTGTGTCGTCACGTGGGCTTTCCGGGCTGCGTGTGCGAGGAGAAAGGGCAGGGGGTTCTCTTCTTAACAAGGACACTTACAGGTGGTCTGTAGGATGAGGGCCCCACCCTGATGACCTCGTTCCACCTTTATTACTTGGAGGTTCATCACCAGATATGGTCACACTGAGATTTACGCCTTCAAGGCATGAATTTTTTTTTTTTTGCCGGCAGGGAGTGGATGGACACAGACATTTAGTCTTTAACAGTGACTTTGAGAACAGTCATGACTAACTCCCAGGTTTTTGGGTTAAATAATTAGAAAACTCGTACTGCCATGAGGCAACCTAAGGAGGGCTTTGGATGGAGCAGGGCTTGGGAGAGAAGAGCGCCATATCATCACCATCACCTTTATCAGTGCTTCTCCTCCCCACCTGCCCACATTCTGCCTTTTCCACTTACTGATCATCTTGACCATCATCACCATCACCACCATCACCACCATCACCATCACCACCATCACCATCACCACCATCACCATCACCACCACCATCATCACCACCATCACCATCACCATCACCATCATCACCACCATCACCAGCTTGATCATCATCATGACCATGAAAAGCAACACCACCATCATCCCCTCATCATCACCACCTTCAGAACCACCTTCCCTTCAGCATCCGCCCACCCTACCACGTTCTACCATCTTTCTCACCAACACCCTCATCATCATCATCATGGCCGCCATGATCACCATCACCGTCACCACCATCCTCCATCATCGTTATCTCCACCACCGCCACCACCACCTCATCACCACCTTCCCTTCAACACCCGCCCACATCCTACCACTTTTCTCCCATCTTCAGCATTATTTCTACCATTCTCACCACTTCTGACACTCGTGAAACTTTTTCCTTGACATTCACATAACATAAAATTGTTTTGCAGTGAACAAACTTTCTGTCTCTATGGATTTGCCCATTCTGGACATTTCATATGAGTGGAATCATATGGCGTGGAGCCTTTTGTAACTGGTTTCTTTCATTTAGCATGATACTTTTGAGTTTCATCGGTATAGTTAGTATGTGTCAGTAGTTCACTCTTTTTGGTGACTAATATTTCCTGGAATGGATAAGACTACATTTGGTTTACCCTGTTGTGAATTTGCTTAGAGAAACAAAGTACTAGAGATGGGATGGCTTCAACAGTGAAATTTTATACTCTCTCTCCCAGTCTTGGTGGCTGGAAGTCTCACTGCCAGCGTGCCCAGGCTGGTTCCTCCTGATGCTTCTCTGCCTGGTGTGTAGACACCGACTTCTCCCTGTGCCCTTACATGGTAACCCTCTGTGCGTGTCTGCATCTCAATCTTCTCTTCTTATGAGGACACCAGTCTTGGGAGATCTGGCCACACACCTCAATGACCTCATTTTACCTTAATCACTTTACTTTAAAGAGCCCATTTCCAAAGACAGCCCCATTCTGAGGTCCTAGAGATTGGGATGTAAACATAAGTTTTCTGTGGGGGAGGGACACAATTCAGCCAATTACACCTGTGAAACTTTGACTGCATCAGAGATCCCTCTGTCCCCTTGGAGCTCCCATAATGAAATAGTTTAGCATCACCCCAGGTGGATTTGTGTGATTCAGGTCAGGGGGCCAAAAGCAGGATCCTTTTATGACAAAGGATAGCACAGTGTGGTAATAGTGTAAAGGCCATCCCTCTGCTCCTCCTGGCGGCCCCTTGCCCTCCCACCCTCTTGTGTGCGACCACCCACACATCACTCTTCCTTTCTCTCCAGGCAGTACTAACTGACATAAAGGGGTTGGGACTTACATTTAAGCGATGCCCACCAGAACCCATCAACTCCAAAGGTTCTTGGTTCATTCAAGGAGCACCTTTCCCAGACCTCTGTCTGGGCGCGGGGGCATTCTTCCTTCCTTGGAAAGGGAGACTACGAGCAGATGAGAGGTGTCGCTCATTCCCAGGGTTGCTGCACACAGCCCCTGGTGCCCGGATGCCACGTGTTCTGGTGGCTTTGCTGGGACGCCGTGTGGACCTCCTTCATGCTCCACCGAGAGTGGCGACCCTTCATTCCATCTGCTGTGATGTGTGTGTGACTCGTTGTATGCAGGCAGGTCTTTCTGGGCCTTGGGGCATCACCTTGGGTGACCACTCTGGGTGGTCAGGCAGCTCCACCAACTTTCTAATACTGTTTTCTTTTTTTTAAAGAAAATTTTAATGGCCGTGATACCGTGTAAAATTCACCATTCTGACCGGTTTCAAGTGCATGCTTCAGTGGCATTGAACAATTCACACTTTATGTGACCATCAGCGCTGCCTGCCTCCAACACTTTTCTGTTGTCCCCAACCAAAACCCCACATCCATTTAGAAGTCACCTCCAGAGAGTCTAGTGTCCTCTAACTTTTTTCTATCCCTGTAGCTTATCCCTGTTTCATGACTTGCCCTTCCTATCGTTTTGCTCCTGGAGGCAGATCCCCCCAGCTCTGGTCAGGAGCAGGCGTCTGAGCATCAGGGAACCAAAATAACGTATGGGGTTGGATGGAGTGACTGGGACAGAAACCCTACCTCTTAGCCACTCTTGCTCCTATCTCTGCGTTCACTAAATGGAGCCCGGTTTCATGATGCTTGCGGACCTGGCTCTCCACCCCGCCATTTCCCCACACGGTCCCTGAGGAGGCGTCTGTGAAGGGCTCAGCCCCGCGCTGCTGGAGGTAGTCCTTCTCCACATACCTAGGCAGGCGCGTGTTTTCTTTTATTCCATCCTTTGAGGATGAGTGGGGAGCTTTAGCCTTGAGCACGCGTCTCTCTTGTCCTCTGTGCGTCAGCCGGGAAGTAAGCACGCCTCACCGAAGCCACGGTTGTGATCACTGTCGTCATGATGACCATCCATTCCCAATATAGTGGAGGTTCATCGTTTCAGGGATGGATCGTGGTGGTATTTGCTGCATTTGGAGCTTATTCCACTCAGTACCCCTGGAGTCTCCTGGCTAGGCTTGTCTTGAGGCTGCTGAGAGCCTTCCCCCTCTACCCCAGCCCTGTGCGGGACATGTCTTTGTGATAACTCTGGGGTTAGGGAATTGGGCACAGGACATGGTGCCAGAGGCAGCCCACTGCAAGGTCATTTTCTCTTGTTCTCCTGCGGTGATCTCTCTCCTGGACTTTGTCCCCATATCACTCTCCTAGGCTGCGCTAACAAATGACCCCACGCCTAGCGGCTTACAACAACATGCATTTTTTAAATCCCACAGCCCTGCAGGTTAGGGTGGTGGGTGTTAGTGGGTTAACATCAAAGGTCAGCAGGGCTGCGTTTCCACCCAGAGATTGCAGGGGAGAGTCTCTTTCCTTGCTTCTTACGAATTCTGGATGCTGTCTTCCTTCTTTGGCTTATGATGCCTTCGTCCATCTGCTCGGACCAGCACAGTTGGCTCAGATCTTCTCATGATGCCATGTCTCTGTCTCTGGTTCTTTCTCCCCTCTTTCTCCCCTCCCTCTCTTGTAGTGCCTGTGAGGACTCACCCGCATCACCAAGGATCACGTATCTCCCTGTTTCCTCTCAACTACTTAGTACCTGTAAGTAACATCTGGAAACTCAGTTCTCCCTTAAACTAACATATGCACAAGATCTGGGGATTAGGATGTTGATGCTTTTTGAGGGGAGGGCGTTTTTCTGTCCACTTCCTGTCATGTGCTGTGTGTGTGCCTCACCTTAGAAGTGGCTCCTAAGAGTGGGCTTTAGAGCGTGGGTTTGGGTGGGGG